>VMDO01023114.1:0-32255 GCA_007922755.1 Pedetes capensis
TAATCATAGCAAGTTTTTGCTTCTGGAACTAAGTAGTAATTTCTTACAATTCTATAGATGTATAAATACTTACAAATATGTAGTACTTGCCTTACCAGATCCTGAAACATACTCCAAGTCCATTTATTAAGCTCATTTTATAGGAGAACTATAATAATGTGATGGAAGTTCTAAAATTATATTGAATATTATGAAACATAAAATACAAAAAAAATGAGAGTTCAAATTAGAGGGAAAGTAGTTGACTTTAATAAATGGTGCTGATATATCATCAGAAAGAAAATTAAATGCAAACATTCTGTTCAAACTAGTGTTGAAAAAAAACATTTTAACTAAGACTAAAAACCCAGAAGCTATAAAAGAACAAAATATGATTAAAAATTACTTTAAATCCCAGTGACTTAGGAGACAGAGGTAGGAGGATCACAGATTCAAGGCCAGAGGGAACCTGTATAATTTGGTGAGACCCTGTCTCAAGATAAAAAATAAAAAATGAACTGGGGGTGCCATCCAGTCATAGAGCACTTGTAAAGTGTTTGCAAGGCCCTGGATTTAAATACCTCAACAAAACAAAATAACAAAACCTAAAAGCCCTTTGGATTTCAAAAGATAACATTAAAAATTCAAATGATAGATATGAAAAAATATTTGCAAATGAGGACTGTTAATGATTACAGTAAAGAAAGAGCTCATATAAATTGATATGAAAATATATTTAAGTCCCCTTTCTCAAAAAGAAAAAATAAGCAAAGGATAAACTTATAAAATTCACAAATGGTGAAAATGTGACCAATCACCTGGGGAGAGGGTCTTATTTTTTTCTACCTTGATAGAAATTGTGGCTAGGGAAAGGGAAGCCCTTCAAATGGCGTTAGACAGCTTTTGTGCCCCTCAGTGTTTGACAATAGCAGTGATGGCAGTCAGGCAGGAGCAGCAGCAGTGAATGGCACCCTCTATGTTACATTTCTCATAGTCGAAGGAGGTCAAAATTCCTCAGCCCTTTAAATGTTATGACTCCTGTGGAGATGACAGGGGGTTCTGATTTCTAAGCCTATAAGTGCAACAGCTCTTATATAGGCTGAAGAAATTGGGATTCCTCAGCCCTTGACAGCAGCTGGCTGGAGTTGTAGCTTCCCTGTGGGCCTAGGTATCAGGATTCCTCAGCCCTACACAATGGCCATTTTTACAACTCCCAAGCCTAGAGCGTCTGAGACCCTTGGTCCTAAAGACTTGACAGCTCTTTGCAACTCTTCCAACAACAAGGGCTTGCAGTTTCTCTTCTCTGGCTCTTTACAGCCTTCTCTCTCTCCCACTATCCCTCTTCCTGCTTTGGGCACTCTCTTGAACCATTTAGCTGTGTCTTATTGCTAAGGCTGTTATCACCACTGCTGCCATTTGGGAGGGAGCTATTGCTGTCTTGCTGTTACTGGTGGCCATTGGTCTTGCAGCTTTGCCTCTTCTTCAGTTATCAAGCAGTCATCCACTTTGCTGATTCTATAACTCTTCATGCTAGCTGCTCTTCTCTCTCTGTTGCTGCCATGCCACTATCTCTGCTGTCCCCCACTGCTGCTATCACTGACATTCTGTTATCTCTGCTACTTCTTTCTTGGTGTCACTAACTCAACTTATGCTACTAAAGAAGGCAAAAAGATCACTTGAGAGAAGACTTTCACTAGTCTTAATGTTGCATCACTAGTAAGTAGCACAGGACATTATCTCCCAGCCAACTCACTAAGTGAGCCAAGCAGTGTACTTATATAGCCAGAGAAGGAGTGTTTGCACCAATCACAGCAAACTTCTCGTGCAAATAAATGTTTTTGTTTGCACCAATTATGACATAGTCCCTTTTGCACAAATCACAGCAGTCCCTGTGTTGGGCCACCAGGAGAAGAGCACAATCCCTGGCCTGTGTTGGGCACAGGGTCAACTAGAGGTTACTGAGGCTTATGTTAACAAAAAGTCTGATGCAAACTTTTTGAAAAGTTGCAACTGAGATTGCACCTTTAGGAGTCACAGAAAGCAGTTGTGATTGCTGTGTAGCTTCAGTCCATCTAGCACAGGGACAAGGTTACAAGGGTAATTCGTCTGGATGCTTGACTGCTTGACTGAAGGTCTTTTGCTGGGGCAGCTAGGGCAGCAAGGGAGAGTCCACAGCCTTCAGTTAGGGAGTCAAATTATTCCATCCCCAAAATTTTTGCTTATTTAGAGAAGGATACAAATCAGAAGGAATGCTTACAGAAAAAAAACCCTATTGTTATCATTAATATTGATTTTAACATTGTTTAGCAGTGTTTTCAATGATGATTAATATCTTCCCAGTGCCCCAGGGAGTGGCGGGTCCCCCTTATCTGTCTCAAAAAGGCCATATTAAAGAATGATCAAATTGGGTAGTAGCAGGACAATGTAAATCAAAGCATTGTGAAATATAATTTATAATCCATCAGATTACTAAAAACAGATAAGGGTCATATATTTATTATACCAAGAGTGTTTGCTAAAGAGAATTTCTGTATTTTGCTGGTGGATATTTCAGATGTTTCAGTTCTTGTAGAAGCAATTATCATGTCATAGAGACAGAATTTTCAAAGATACCCAAATAATTCCTTATGTATAATAGTTTTAACTATAAAAAGAAACCACATGAGGTATTGTACAGTTTATTGATGGACATTTGCCTCAAGAGGAGGACACTCTCTCTGATTAAAGGAAGAAATTATAAGGCTTCTACTTTATCCTGTATTACAACTGCCATGGACTTTGGACATAAAAAGTTTAGTTTCCTTTACTAATGAGCACCTCTTACATCTTTATGCCTCATATATTTCCACTTTGACCTAGGATAGTTTCCATTCTTGCCTTGACAAGTTTCAGGGTTTGATTTTATTAGAGCCATTTCTTGAATAACTTCTATGATGCTTTAATATTTGCTTCCATTATGCTTTTATAAGGAACTTATTCTATAGCTATCAAAGCCTTCTTGTTTTATAATTTATTTGCATTGGTTTCTTGCACTATATTTATACTCCATAAGAACAGTGATCATGTGTTTGTTTACTTTGTCTATCCAATTTATAAGGCATTTTTAGGTACAAAGTATGTATTCAATAAATTGCTATTTCAACAAAGCTAGCAATTGAACAGGCAAAAGGCTTTGGAATCATAATGCTAGAGGTGATGATTATGCTCCCAGTTCTAAATAAGATCACTGAGGCATGTAGAAGCTTAGTAAATATTTACTTAATTAAATTTTAGGTAGGTGAACTAGAAGTCAACAGCATGCAGTAGCATGCAAGCCAAAATGGAACTCACTTTTAATAGTATTTGTAATCAGATTAATCTTTATAAAGAAGGAAGGTGTCTACTTATGTTCCTTAAAGTAAGAGTGCCCGCATGTCTGGTACTTATTACCCAGGTCCAATGCTAAAGCCTGAGCTCAACTCAAATACATCGTATACTTCTGACTTGGAGGCAGCTGGATCTTCTATTGTAGATACAGACATTACCAAAACACACTGAACGGGTACATGTCTTAGTTGCAAGCAATAAAACATAAATCAGGCAATCTTGATTTAAAAATTTGAAAAATGATTTTATTTAAAGGCTACTGAAGCTTATAGAATCTGTGGGTGCATAGAGTGGAATACAGAAAGGGACTATGGGAGATATGAAGAACGAGGCAACAGAAATTCCAGCAAGTATATTATAGCAGAAGAATGGGCAGATTTGTGTGCTCTTGCTACTAATAATCATGCATCTGACCTCTAAGTATGTGTCAAACCTTCTGAATTGAATATACCCCTGACTTTCACCAGGACAGTGAGAAGGAACATCTAGCTCCTACAATAATGATGGGTGGATACTTTCTGCCATTCATATCCCAGAAGTGATCAGAATGTTATTAGGAAGGAGGTATATGCTACTTGTTGATGTTGTTAGGTGCTGTTGATTTGGTGTCTGACTCAGCACCCTTACATACAACAGGCAAAACAGTATTGTTAGTGCTTCTCTGCTATTCATAGGGTTGTCAATGGCTGATTTTTGCTGCTGCTGTTGTTGTTGTTGCAGGGGGAGTGGGTTGCCAGGTCCTTCTCCCAATACTACAGCACCTAGTGTTCCCAGGCACTCTCCCACTTACTTTAAGGAGCAGGCCCAACTTTGTTTGGTTCCAAGATCTGATGGGATCTGATGCCATGGTGGTACAGTGGCAGGCATATGCTACTAGAAAGAAAGAAAGAAAGAGTGAGAGAGAGACAGAGAGAGAGAGACAGAGAGAGAGAGAGAGAGAGAGAGAGGGGTCAATGACAAAGGATGATAACCACATGGTGGTATCCATCTAAGACACTATCTCGTTTTTCCAAAACCTAAAATTGAATTAGGTCAGAAAATGATGGTGCTTCAAAAAATGGATTCATATTTGTTCATAAAACAATAGTATGACAAATATTGACGATTTATGCTCCCTCCTTGGACCTAATAGGGACATCAAAGATGTGAGTGTGCGAGTGCAAAGATAAAGTTTTATAAAGTGTTTAGTCTTAGGTAACTACAATTTAAAAATCCTTTCCATCAATATATGACATGCCTCCTAGTATTAAACAGAATTGTGTGTCTTTTAGGTGCAGAATCTTAGCAATGTTATAAATTTTAGAGACTGTTGAAGAAAAGCAACCATTTAGTGAGTGCTGCAGCAGGTCTGGGGTTCCCAGGTGTTTGTAGCAGGAGTGGTAGGGCTGATTTATCTTATCTACAGCCAGTGCAGAAATACATGCAACTAGTGGGTACAGGAATTTAAAATTTCCAAATATAGCTTATATCTAACAATCCACAAAAAGACAGAGCAAAGGTGAAGGAAGATACTTGTAAGTTCATTTTTCTCCTATTAAGCATTTCCTAGAATGTTTCATAAATGGAATCAGAAACTTATAATTTGGAGAATGCTTTTATGCAATTGGAATGACACATGATACAGCATTTTTATATTTCAGCATACATTAGACTTAGAGTGTTTTGTTCAATTTTAAATGTATTCCATCCCATGATACATTTCTGTAAAATGTATATCAGAATAATGTCTCATGATGAGGTATATATATAAACATCCTACATGCGCACTTTGATTAATTCATTATAACTTTGATTTGGTGACAGCAATTGTTGTTTCCAGTGAAGTTTCCTTGAGTGATGAAGTAATTTTTTCCACTATCTAAGAATTAATTTTTCTATCCATATCTTGGATAATTCAAAAGAAACAAAGAAAACAAAGATTTTAACATTAAAAATAAATGCTATGTAGTCTGACTTTGAAAAATTTAAAAACTTTCAGTATGCGTTCACAAGGACTTAATCTTCTTAATACAAAAAGACCTCTGTAGATATAAAATAAAATCATAAAATTCTTGATTTTCAGCCTCAAATCCCAAAAAGGCAAAAATAGACCTCAGAACAGTAAGTTTGTAAGATTTGTTTAAAAGAAAATCCAAATGATGTGAAATATAATGAGGAATCATTTATAGGAAAGAAGACCACGACTGCTCTTTGCTTTGGCAGAAATGTTAAAAGCAGAAGGATATACCACAGATCAGAAAAGGGGAAACCCATGAAAACTAACATTAAATTTTAACATCAACATGTGATAGATTAGATGCCTTAGTCACAGAGAAAATGTCCAAATTCTATCAATTCTTTCCTACACGTCTTTACTGAGAACCAAAAGACAGAGCCAAGAAGGTACAAGGTAGCCACCATCCTAGGCTGGTGAGGGAGAGGGGACAATCCCAGAAGCACTTGAGACTAAGCAGGTACCCAACTGTGGGGGAGGGAGGGTGGCTGAGTAAAACCCAGTAGGAAACTGAAGGCCTCCCACTAGGGTAAGGGGAGGAAGAAAGACCCCAAGTCTCAGAGAATCAGAGCTTGACTGGGCAGCAAAAGTGATTTCTCTGCTATCCAAAGAAAACAGAATCCAGGGGCAGGGTGGGGGGAGCCAGGCAGAGGGGCAGCTTCTGGCAGCTCACCTGGAAACCCAGACCAGTCTTGCAAATCTTACAAGTGCTCAGATATAATTCACACTGAGAGAAAAATTTGGATCCTGCTCTAAAAATATCTAATTTCCATATACCATGGACTGCCAAAAGAAACAAGAAATCTGTCCTGGAAGAAGTACAACCAGACTGCTCCTTGAAAGCAAGAATGGCCAGACTGCATCTTATGTATTTCGGACATGTAGTCAGGAGAGAGCAATCCCTGGAGAAGGACATCATGTTTGAGAGAGTGGCAGGTCAATGCAAAAGAGGAAAACCCTCCACCAGATGGATTGACACAGTGTGTGCAATAATGGGCTTCAACATAAATAAGATTGTTTGCCTGGCACAGAATCAGCAAGTGTTTCGATCTGCTGTACATAGGGTCGCTATGAGTCAGACTCAAGTAGACGGCACCTAACAACAACAACAACAATGGTGAATGGAATCAAACTAATTTAAAAGTTCAGGCATAGTCCTAGATCAAATTGACTATGTTTTCTCACTGTGGTGTTCTGATTAAGGCATCTGGCCCACTTTGGAGGGAAAAGTGTGATTTACTTTACTCCGAACTGGTTTTTGATAGAAGTGCCTGGCATATAAAAAATCACAAGAAAGGAAAAAAGTGGGAGAGAGGGAGCAAAAAAAGAGGGAGTAAGAAGAAAGAAAGGAAAGGAGGAATGAAAGAAGGGAGGAAGAGAGGAAGAAAGAAAGAGGAAGGGAGGAAAAGGAAGGAAGAAAAAGAAAAGAGAGAAGAGAAGGGAGGGAGTACAGGAAGAGAGGGAAGTGATGTGACTAAATGTCAAGAGCAATAATAGTTGATAGGAACAGACTAGGAGATGCATGAGCTGCAGTTTAGCTCAGTTGGTAGAATGGCATTCTATGAGGCCTTGGGTTTGATCCCCAGCACAGTAAAAACAGGAGAAGAACCTGGCAATTCACTCTCAAAATAATGTCAATCAATCAGCCATTGAAAACCCTCTGAGGGTTGACTATGAGTCAGACCTGATTTGAGCGCACCTAACAGCAGCAACAACAACACAATGACAAAGAGATTTATTGGAATTGTGCCACAGTGATGTTTAAATGAACTATGATAAACATACTAAAAAATTGAGTTGGAAAAGGTGAGAAATTTTCAAAAAGAGAAAGTTGGGGAGAGACATGGTCTACCACAGAGAGCCTAGAATTAAAGAAATATGATTTTATAAATGGAATAATTATTAAATGTGCTTAATTGAAAACTGATCATAGCAAATGGAATGATAAGTAAAATAGAAAATAGGTCAATAGGAAGCCTACAAATTAAAACATTTAGAAGGGAAAAATAAATGAGAAAAGAAAAATAGATTCAAACTATATGAAGCAATATGGAACAGTAAAATGTTGCTGGAGTCTATGGGGAAAAGAAATCTCTGAGAGATGATGATTGAGACTTTTCAAAACTTGGTAAAAGATATAAATCCATAGGTTCAAGTAGCTCAGCAAATCTCAAGCAGAGTAAATACAAAAGATAACACTACCACCACCATCTAAGGTGATTATAGTGAACCTGCTGAAATCCATACAGAAAGAAGAAACCTCAAAGGCATTCAGAAAAAAAGACACATTTCAAGTGTAGACAAATGGAAAGAAATATAAATAAATTTCTTCATAAATAACGAAGAACAGATATAAGTGAATCCATAAATTTATCATACAAAAAGAAAAAGCTATCAATCTGAATTTTCTAGTCACTAAAAATATTCTCCAAAAATAAAAGATAATATCAGACATTCTCAAAGAGACAATAGTTCGCTAGCTCTATATAAGAAATGCATCCATGTATCTCTCAGCCTTTTGTGCTGTGGGGCCTTGTGTGTTGCTGAAAACTATGCCATTGATATCTCAGATACAAGCAGGGCCATCCATGGTAGACAGGTTTCAGCTGATATTCCAGACTAAAACAGACTAGGAAGAAGGACCTGCAGCCCCCTCCTGAAACAATTAACCATTGAAAACCCTGTGAATAGCAGAGAAACACTGTCAAATATAGTGCTAGAAAATGAGACCCTTAGGTGGAAGGCATTTAAGAAACTATGAGAGAAGACTTGCTTCCTCAAAGTAGAGTTGACCTTAATGATGAAAATGGAGTAAAGCCTCTGGGATCTACAGTTGCTGATGTGGCATGACTCTAAGTTAGAAGAAACACAGTGGCCCACCAACATTGGGCTCAAACATAAAAAGATCACGTGCATGGCAGTGTTAAGTAGTGTTTCACTCTGTTGTACTTAGGGTCACTATGAGTCAGATTTTACTTGATGACACCTTACAAAAACAACAACAAATATAAGAATTGCTCTAAGAAATTTATTGGGTTAAAGGATAATGATACTAGATGAGTTCCCAGCTCTCTCTAACAAGGAACTAAAAGCACCGGACTCTGGATAGATGAATGTAACAGACATATTCAGTGCCTTTGTATCTCTCCCCCCTTGTGTAATTATATTTATTTAGTAGACTATTTTTTTAAAGAAAACTAATAAGGTAGAATAGAGTTTAGAGTATATGTTGTAGTAAAACATGAGACAAAAAATCA
Organism: Pedetes capensis; assembly: GCA_007922755.1. Taxonomy (NCBI): domain Eukaryota; kingdom Metazoa; phylum Chordata; class Mammalia; order Rodentia; family Pedetidae; genus Pedetes; species Pedetes capensis. Next base: position 8,596 of record VMDO01023114.1, read on the forward strand.
CAAAGGCAAGGGATGGGTAATTAAAGTCAGACTGTTTTAAGGCTCTTATGCTGTTTGTGAAGGAGTATAATATTTAAGGGCTGGGATTTAGCTCAGTTGGCAGAGTGATGCTCTGCACTCTCTAAGGTCCTGGGTTTGATTCCCAGCACTGCAAAAATGGGAGAAGGATGTGGCAATCCACTCCTGAGGCAATTCAGAAACAATCAGCCATTGAAAACCCCTGTGAGGGTCACTATGAGTTGGACACGACTCTATGGCACCTAACAATAACATAATATTTATAAGTTCCAGGTACTATTTCTGAGGAGGAGATTGGTGTATGGATGTTTATCAGGAGTGTGGTTGATGTCTTCATCTGTGGAATAGCGGGGACTGAAACCTGACTAGGGGAAGAGAAGATTTGTTATGAAGAACCCTTGAATGCCTCTGTTCACGCCACAGTGCTCTGGAGCTAGCATGGGCATTCAGATTTGTGCATTCAGATTTGTTCTGAGTTGGGATGAGGGAGCCAGGCCTTTCCACCCCTATGGTTAGCATTCATTAGATGTTGACTGCCCTTGGAAGGAGACCTATTGAAGAGGCATGTTTCTTCAGCTGAAGTAATCCCAAAAGTAACTGATGGCTGAGAATCATCTCACAGTTTCATTTGCAACAGCTGGGGCCATGAGATTTTCATTTCTGAAGCAAGATCTGTATGGTGCAATGCAGTATCTACTAAAGTATAGAAGGATGAGTTTGTACAGATGAGGAGAAATTAATAGAATGCATACACCAGACTTGGGGCTGGGATTTAACTCAGTTTGTAGACCACCGCTCTGCAGTCTCTGAGGTCCCGGGTTCGATTCCCAGCACCACAAAAATGGGAGAAGGATGTGGCAATCCACTCCCGAGGCAATCCCCAAACAGCCATTGAAAACCCCTAGGATCTCTACAAGTCTGGACATGACTCAACAGCATCTAACAACAACAACAACAACAACAACAACAACAACAACAACAACAACATACACCAGACTTAATACTCACCACCTCAGAAGGTTGGAATTGGGGAATATGTGTGTGGAAATATTAATTTCATCTTTTATATCTTTCTATTTCATCTTTTGCAAAGTCAACTTTTGTACAGACTAACAAAATGGGATTTTAATTTCATAATTCTTTTGCATTTGATGTTGACTATATTTCTTTGAAGACAAGTCATCATATTAATCAGAATTTAAAGGAAAGCATGAATATTAATTTTTTGCAAGTTTATCAAGTTTGATAAGATTTTCTTGTCTATATTTAGTACATCAGATTTTTTCTTTTCCTTTTAAATGCTGTGAGTAGGAGAAAATAGTATTCTTGCTACCTTGGTTGCCACCTAAGGGTAAGACTCTGAGCAGAAAACCAATTAGTAGTTATTCTTCTGCTGTGGTTGGATGTAAGAGTGCTCTCATTTTGGAAAAAAAAAAGGAAAAAGAAGAAGAAAGACACAAAGCTTAGTGCATCATTAGCTAGTAATAAGTTTTCCTGTGCTCAAGGTAGTTCTTGATTAGAGTCTCAATCCTTACTTGAATTAAATTTATAGCTTTGTGTGTTTCATTTTAAAATCAGTAATTCTGAATTAAAGGGTTGTACTGGTTCCTGAAGAAATTTAGTCAAGCCCATGATGGATAAACAGACTCCAAGGAGACAGTATAATTATTTTCCATCAAAGGTATGTTAGTACATTTTGGTTTCCTTGTGTTTAAGAGGAATTGTAATGGACAAATGTGGGAACAGTTTTGATAGTAGAATTAATAGTTTATTAAAGAGAAATATGAAAAGAGAATAATGTAATGGCTGTGAGTGGATTTATGAACAGGAATCAGGTATAGTTATTTCTCTAACACAGGCAATATGTAAAAATTATTTGTTTGTTGATAAGCCAATTTTTATTCCTACTGATTAAGTATTACTAAACACAAGCACTTATTAGGTATAATTTTCTATTACCTAATAGTGGCAGATGTCCTTAATCAAAGTATGGAAGTGTAACCTATTTTTAAAATCATATATATTCTGCAAAGTAGTTATTCAAAGTGCAACCAATATTGCATCAGTAGATTTATGAGATACTTTACATTGATTTTTAGGAGGTAAAGGAATATTTGTATTTTTATGGCAAATTAATACCACCATATACTACCTTGAATGCAATATTGATTATATCACTTTGTGAAATCTTTTGCCCAAGGTTTAAGTTACTGACTCTGGTATCTTATTGGTCTGATAATTGCTTTTCAATTTGCTTTGGGAAAACATGCCTGGATTAATTGAGTCATTAGAGTTAAAATTGGTAATAAACAATAGTAGGAAATATTTGTCTTTCCAAGTGCTGTTATTGCCTTTAATTATTTTGTATTATTAAACCAACCAGGTCAATATTGCTCCCTTATTTTTAATAATGAGTTAAATGACATAGAAGTAAACAGTTTTAGGAAATGATTTTCTTTTTGAAGTCAACCACATGTTGCAATGTATGCAGAGTACAGAGTGAACTTGTAGCAGCTTTTGGAAATATTGAAGTTATTGTTAATTAACATTTCTGCTTAAATTCCTGCAGCTCCACCATAGTTGATGGGTTATCATGCTATGGCCAATAAATCTTGAAGTAATCTCATAAACATAGTTATTTAACCTACATTGGATTCTCCATCAGTTGAGACAAATCAACTTTTAAATGTCATAATATTGTGAATTTTAATAATATTGCTTTATATTTACATTTGTTTACCCTTAAATAACATTTGTGCAGTATAGCATTTCTGCAGTGAATTAGTAGGAATAGAATTATTATTAATAGTGATATATATGAAATATACCCTTCAAATGTATTTATTTGCCAAAATTGATAGATAAAAAAGATATGCCAATGTATGGAGCAAAGACAAGTGCAGGGTGAATTAGGAGGCTGAGCTATAGATTCAACTCTACTACCTATAATTTACATGGATGCAAACAAGTTATTTAATTGACTAAGGCTTAGTTTATGCCTTGGTAAGATGGAAACACACTAAATTCTTGTAAAGATCAAGAGTTAATATGTCAGAATTGCCTAATAAAATAGAAAAGATTTTACAAATATGGGATTATTTTTATTACCTATTACTCCTGTCTCTTTCATGAATTCAAAATTTTTAAATTCTCATTTTATATAGCTGTTTTATATGACTACCATGACTCCAAATATTTCCAAGTTAATAAACAACTGTAGTTAAATATTTTTAAAAATTATGTAAAATTTAACCTGTCTTGCTTCAGGGGTTTTCTAGCCCTGTAAATAATATGTGGAAAGTAAAATCTCTTAGAAAAATATGAAAAGAAGATCTGAAATTGGATAAACCACTTTCTGGGTTAAAATTGTAGCATGTGACTCCATAAGAATTCTAGCAGTGAGGATTTCTTAGTTGAATCAATATGTAAATACATCTTTGATCAAAGGATTATATGCATAAAACATATATATCAGGATAAAGTCTATAAAATTCTGTAGAAAACTTAGTTTACTGTTTTCTCTTTCTTTCTTTTTTTTTTTTTTTTTTTTTCCGGTACTGGGGGTTGGACCCAGGGCCTCGTGCTTGCACGGTATACAAGTGCCGGACCACTGAGTGGCACCCCCAGCCCGTCTCTTTACTTTTTGAGACAGGTCTCCCTAAATTACGCAGAGACCGCTCTGGTCTCCAACTTGCAATTCTCCTGCCTCCGCCTCCTGAGTTGCTGGGATTACAGGTGTGCGCCACCGTGCCCTGCGCTAGTTTACTGTTTTCTAAAAAAAGCCAAGGATCTGGGAGAGAGTTTGATGTGTTTTGTTTCTGTGTAGCTATTTACTGTATTGTTGTTGTTGTTGTTAGGTGCCATAGAGTTGTATCTCAGTTATAGCGACCCTCATAGTGTTCTCAATGGCTGATTGTTTCCAGATTGCCTTGGGAGTGGATTGCCAGGTCCTTCTCCCATTTTTGCGGTGCTGGGAATTGAACTCAGGACCTCAGAGACTGCAGAGCAGCGCTCTACCAACTGAGCTAAATCCCAGCCCTTTTACTGTGTTAGGCATGACTAAATAGTGCATTCATTTTTTAATGCAGTTATTCATTGACTGTATGTTTTATGTTCATTGCCGGGTTGGTGGCTTTTACAGGATGTGAAGCAATATTTTTGTTTTGAAATCCTCCTAGTAGAGTGGGGGATGTCATCTTGTAAGGGATGATTGTATAATGTGCTCTGTGCCATAATGGAGACATGTCTAAAATGTTCAAGATGCATGAATAACAGAAGTTATTAAAAATGTTGCAATGTTTTCCTAGAAGTAATAGTATTGGGAGCCAGCATTATGTGGTTAATTTTCCAGCAAGCTTTTCATTTGTGTCTCTGTTTCTCAATTTCTTTTTCCAATGAAAAATATTTCAGTACTATATTTTCAATATTCTGCTTATATCATGTAAAATTTTAAGTGCTGTGAAGATGTCACCCTCTAGTTTGAGATTATTTGTTTACAGAGAGTTACAAGAATGCCACAGCTCCAAGTTGGTTCTTAGAAGATGCAGAAAGTGGGCTTGATGACTTGAGTCTAGGTATTGTCTTTCCTCAGATATCTGTGTATGCATTATATTAAGCATATGCATTTATATGTGTGATTTATGTTTTAATTTTATGTATTCAACCATTTGCAACCAGTTTTACATCTACTTTTAGGACTAAAAGTTGATTAAAGTGAAAGAGAGAAAGAGAGGGAGGGGGACACTTTTTACATTATTCATGCAATACAGCTACCAATGCCATTCACTGGATGTAGAATACTGACTTAGAAAAAAAGAAAAGATATAGAAATTCTATGATTATATAGGGAAATGAGAATCTTGTTGAATTTGTAAAGATTTCTCGTGGACTGAATGATTTCAATCTATCATGAAGCCTCAAATGCCTTCTCAGAACAAAGCATGATTCCATATCTAAGGTCTTTTGGCCGGACTCTATCAAATTCAAAACATTAAATTAAGTTGAGTATGAAATTCTGGTACTTGTGAAAAATTTGCTAATAGGTTAAGGTATATGAAAGTTCTTTTGGAACCTAGTGATTACTTTTTCTCAGAGGTCATTCACTTTTCTTCCCTTATGAATCTATCTACTGATTTTTGAGGCAAGTGTAAGAGCATATTCCTTTTACACCTTGATTCTTTTCTTCACAGTAGTTATATTTGTTTTTTTAATAATGTTGCAATAAGGATTCTTTCCTTGACCAAACTCCAGACAGGCTCCTCTGAGCCCACCATTGCCCAACCCTTGGGCATATTCTCAAGAACCCCAAAATCCTGTTAGGTCAATTTAGTTAGAATAACCCTTAATATGTGACCAACCTCTTCAACCTCTAAGTAAAGCTTATCACCTTGGTCTGCTTTCAGTAAGAATTCTATTAGGCTAACATAGCAAGAATTACTCTATCATAGTAAATTTCCATTTACTAACTTCACTCCCATCCACACCTGGCTCTTTGGCTATAAATCCCAACTTTTCTTTGTTGCTTTGGGAGTTAAGTTCAAACTCTCTACTGCAACCCCCATTCCTATAGTCTCCATAATTATTGTGATAGTTCTGAATAAATTCAGCTCTATTATTTTAACAAGTTCAGAATAATTCTTTTCTTTAATAGCTGCAGGTGAAGAGGATTTATTGTCAGCTCTTCCTTAAGTCTGTGCATCTTGTGATGCAGAGTCTTCAAAAGGATTGCCAGATTCTCACCTGGAAAATGCACAGGTGGCCTCATGATCAGGCTCATAGTCAATGGGAACTTTTAGGCTTGAATTTTCTCCTTCTGCTTGTCTCTTGGCAGCTAACATTGTACTTTAAACTGAAAATTTAGGGCATGAAAATATCAATATCTAGCTACTATAGTCCTTTTTATTTCATTTTATGCTCTTGGAGGTGGTGAGGCAAGGGGGTCAAGGAATGAACTTGTATTGAAATTCCAGTTTTTTCTCCTGATAGAAGTTAATTGCTTCTAGGTTGTACTATTGGGAGCTTTCTTTTGAAATTATTGTTGCTTCCCAGTCCTTATTTTTTGGTGGTATTTATAGATTTGCATTTTTTGTCACAAGTGCACTATGTCAGAAACAAACACATTTAAACAATGGCAGGATTTATTGAAGAATAATAAATTCATAAGCTATGTCAGTTTCATTGGCATTAATTTACCAAGTATTCCTGATTTCATTTGATAGTCAATGGATGGCCATGGGCAATAACAGGTTCTTTTATTCCAATCTTAATTACTAATATTCTCAGATCACATATTACCCTTCATACAACTATGTATATTGTATATGTGTGTGTATATATATATATATATATATATATATATATATATATATATGAGGGCTGGGATTAACCTCAGTTGGTAGAGTGCTGCTCTGCTATCTCTGAGGTCTGGGGTTTGATTCCCAGCACCACAAAAATGGGAGAAGGATGTGGCAATCCACTCCCGAGGCAATCCCGAAACAATCAGCCATTGAAAACCCTATGAGGGTCCATATGACTTGGACATGACTTGACGGCCCCTAACAACAACAACATGTATGTATATATATATTGTTGTTATTATGTGCGTGAGTTGTGTCTGACTCATACTGACCCTCAAAGGGTTTTGAATGGCTGATTCTTTCAGTATTGCTTGAGGAGTAGATTGCCATGTCCTTCTCTTGTTTATGTGGTGCTGGGAATTGAACCTGGATCCTCAGAGAGTACAGAGCAGCACTCTACTAACTGAGCTAAACACTAACCATACATATATGTGTGTGTGTGATTGTGTGTGTATGCATATATGTATATACACACACACACACATATGTGTTTCATAATAGCAAGTAAAGGGTTAAAGAGGCTACAGGGTTCAAAGAGGGCTTATTGAAGGCAAGAGCAGGGAGCTGATACTGAAAGAAAGAGAGTCTCTGCAGGTGGTAAGATATTAACAAACCCAGTCACAGAGCTGTTGAAGGTGCAGAGTAGATGTCAAGGCAAAGAGCTGAAGAACTGTAGGGCCAGTTAGATGCAGGGCTGGTCCAGACAGAAGGCAATTCCAGTGCATGAGTGGGCTGCAGCAAGCAGGGAGATGGAGCTGAACTGAAGCACCAGGTACAGAGTCAGGAGTTCCTCCCTTGTCAATCCAAGCCTCATGCACCTGGTAGTCTAATGATGGGGCTGTGGATGCTACCATGCCCCAGTGTAAAGTGTCCCTGCTTATGGCCCAGGTGAGGAGATTACATCACTCAGCAATCTAGAGTATTCAGTAAGTTCATGGCCTACTTCTTCTGATATATTTTTGATATATCCATGTGTCCATGTGTTCTTGACTTGATTCTGTGAGTTCATAGGTGGTAATATTTTATTCAGATGAATAAGTTATTACCAGTGTGTGCCTTATGGCTTACGCTAGACAGATGGTGGATGTTTGTGTGCACCAACAAGATGTAGTCAACCTAATTCAGCATTTGTACTCCAAATGGGGCAGACTGCTGTCTTGTAAAATGGAGTCACTCAGGACAAAGGACAGCTTAAAAGCTATTAATTTATACAAACTGGAGTAACTTAAATCAGAATATGGCTTCATCTCTATAATTTGCTTAAGAAAATGTGCTTCTTATTTTAAAATGGATACCAAATTTCACTGTTAGAAAGTTTCAGCTTTATTTTGCACTGATTATTTCTTACCAAAACTAATTACTCTCCATCTCAGTATTTCCTATTTTTATGTCAATTCTTGAGACATTTTTCTCTCTAAAACACTGTATACCAGGTAATGATATTAATGATTCATTTTGTTTTGTGTTGGAAAGCATAGGCCAGTAACCATAAAATGGCTAACTTGAATTTATATTGAGTTGTCGACATTTTTTTCCCTGTGATGTTAGAGATGAACTCAGGACCTAAAACATGCTAAGCTAGCACTCCACCACTGAGCTACACTTCAGCTGGAGTTATTAACTAATTTGTGAGCAAATTGTGAAAGATACTTCTCAGATATTCTAGGTCATTCTGCCATCCATATTGCTAATCCAATTCTTTCACATATTTTTTTTGCTTAGTAAATTAATTGTTTAAAAATGAACATTATTTTTCTCTCTGTTAGACCTGTACTAACGGTTTTCTTTCATTATCACATTGAAATCCCTTACTAATCCTGTAAAGTTTGCCTTGTTATAGATACTACACTGAGGCAGAATTATGTTAGGCCACTTGCTCAATATCCACAACGTACCAAGCTGTGATAAGGGTTGGAATTGAGGCAATGTGACCATGGACTTGGCCTCCTCACCCTTCTGTGTATTACCACCTCAGCAAAGAAAAAGGCTATGTCCAAAAGTTAGAATTAAAGCAATGTGTGCCTATGTTACATACGTTTTTGTGGATATATAAAACAAAATGGTAACATACTATACATGCTGTTTTATAGGGTTCTTTTTTTCCTCTCCTCAGGAATATTTTTAAACAGTTTTCTATATTAGGCTAAATACTTTTCTCTAACATGATATAATGATAGTGTCACAGACTATCATAGTCTGAATAAACCATAATTTGCTTAGCCATTTGCTAGTTTTGTACATTTATGTTGTTCTAATTTTTGATATCATAAAGAGATAAATTTGTGTGTTGCATAGACAATTATTTTTTCCAAATGTATTTTTAGGAAGAGAATTTTGGGACCAAAGAGTTTAAGTATGATCTCTGATAAGTCAATAACAATATTTGAGTTAAGAAAGTATTCTGGTGACTCTCAATAAGTCATGCCCTGGTATAATCTGCTCCTCTTAAACACAGTCTAAATCCATGACTTTTTCTCACAAATAGAATAGGGCAAAGGTGATGGATAATCACTGCTGATTAGGTTACATTACATGCCAAAGAAAATTTTTTGGATGTAATTTAGATAACAAATTAGCTGGCTTTGAGTTAAAAGACAGATTCTTCTTGGCACTTGTGACTTAATCCAGTGAAATCTCTAAATGAGCCCACACAATTCCTAGTGGGTCTGCTTATCTGACAAAGTACTGACTGATAGACACAGTTATATCACTGTTTTTATACTGAGGTTCCAACAAGTTGATCAATTTGGCCAAAGTTCTACAACTTGCCAGTGGCAGAACTGGGATTTAAGGTAGGTCAGTCTTACTGGATTTTGCCAGTATCTTTGACTCACATGATCTCAGAGGACAGGCAGGTAAGGCAAGAGAACATGAGGTTAGAGAAAGAAAAACTTCACAGAAACAACTGAAACTTCCTGTGCCTCACTCTATGAAACGTACTCAAGAGCCAGAGAGAATCCCAGCAACTTGGGAGGCGGAGCTAGGAGGATTGGGAGTTCCAGGACAGAAGCAGCCTGTGTAATTTAGTGAGATCCTAACTCAACATAAAAATATAAAAAATAGACTTAAGGTGCAGCCCAGTGGTAGGGCACTTGAAAAGTATTATCAAGGCCCTGGTTTCAACTGCCAAGTAACAACAGGAAAAACAACAACAACAAACAAAAACAAAAAATCCTAGAAAATCAAATTATCAATCTAAAAATAGTTACCTTTAGTTTAGGCCAATTCAGGCTGTCTCCAGTATAAAAATAAGTGAATATGGTTACATTTGAATAATTAAAAGGTCTTTGGATGTAAATAATTGCACTAAAGAGGACTATAACACTAAAATCTCATCTTTAATAATAGATCACCCTGGTACGTATAGACCTGATCCTATGTTCAGTTCTATATGACTACTGTGTATAAATTATGGCCTAGAATGCTCTCATTTTGTGATCTTTAAAAGATACTGACGGTTTGAATTTCCAAATAAAATTTTACAAATTAAGTTTTTTGTTGCTATTGTTAGAGTGAAAAAATAATGAATGCAGGAGAAATTTCCAAGTGCTTTAGGTCATTTATGATAGAGAAAGTGCTACACTATAATGTTTCTATCATCCTTAATACTATCATACATTTAGTGTGTGCTAGCAGCTAAGTATTTTAAAGTTGGGTGAAATATAGTAACTTGTTTACATATTAACTAGATCCATAAATATTTTTGGAGAAAACATTCTTGCATATGACATAGCTTGCTGAATAATCTTTCCTGGGTTTTTCTGGATGTGAATTAGGTAACTTACAAGATGAAGAATGGAACAAAAGTTTGCCACATCATCTTAACTCATTAACATTGCCATTATTATACTAATGTGTTTTATTTTATCCCTGATATCAGTCCCAGTTGTGCATTATCCATGGATTCATTAAAATATCTTATTGTTCTTATGATCAGATGTTGAAAAAATATACTATTTAATCAATTAGTGTCATAACTGCTGTTCAAATAACTATCAATGCATTATGAAAACTTGTATATCGGAACTAGCATTTTTATTCCAATTTCAATTAAGATAATTCACATTAGGCTAAGTTGTAAACATTACTAGAGTTCTAAGAATACCTTTAAAAAAACAGCCTTGATAGAGATATAGAATTGTTTTAGGAAATTTTAAAATAAGAAGTTTTCGTTAAAAGTGTTAATATGAAAAAGACTGAAAACAGCCCATTGATGCTCATTTATCATCATTTCTCTCCATGTTTACTTTGCTAAAAGTTAAAAATATTTTCTATATTTTTGGAATGGGCAATTAGAAACTTACAGCATTGTGGCTGTCTATATTCTTTAAGAGGTAGTTGGAATTAAACAGATGAATAGAGATGGAAGTTGTTTATAAACAATTCTCAGGACATATAGTATTTTTTGCATGTCAGTTTATACCACTTGTTTCACAAATTCATAAAATCAAAAAGGTCAGGTCATTAAATTTTGAAGTCAATTTTTAAAATTTATTTTTTAGACTTTTTGTCATTAAAATATTACATTTAGATGTTGAGTTTCAGCTCCAAGGTGTAAAAAGCTTAGAAATTGTCATTCCTGGCCTCATAATAAGAAAGAATGGAGTAAAAATCAATAGCTTTTCTTTCTTGGACCCATGAGAGAACTAAATTGTTAAGGCAAACTGCCCAGGTAAGCACAGGGGGATCCAGCTCAGATCTTACTTGGAACAGAAGACACTGGAAACAAAAAGTGATTAGACTACCTTGATGACAATTTTGACAAATTATTAGAGGCAAATCATGGACCAGCAGGACAGTGAGAGACTCCTGAGAACCACATGGATGAGGTACCCCCCAACCTTTTGGAACTTTACCTTTAGGAATGCTATGAGATTCCCATGGTGATGATCTGAGCAACATCCCCTCCTGTCTCTGGCATTGGCGAGAAAGAATAAGTATGTAAACATGCAGAACCTTCTAAATAACAAGACTCTGTGTTCTAAGCCTTCACCAGAGCTTGGCTGAAGGAAAACAAATACAAAAACAACAGAAAAAACCCTCCAACCTAGAATTCTATATCCAATGAAATTAACCTTCAAAAGTGAGGGTGAAATGAAGACTTTCTTAGCCAAAACAAAACAAAATAAAAAATACCAAAACAAAACAAAACCCCAGGTAATTTATCACCAGCAGTTATGCCCTGAAAGAAATGTTAAAAGATGTTCTTCAGGCAAAAAGATATGCTACAAGGCAGAACGTGGATCTACATAAAGAAAAGATGTAGAGCAGATAAGGATTAATTTAAGATAAATCTTTTTTCTTAATCTTAATTGACTTAAGGATAAAAGCAGTAATAGAAAAAAGGGTTGGAGTTTAGCTCAGTTGGTAGGGTGCTTCTCCCTACTCTCAGAGGACCCAGGTTCAATGGCCAACACCACAAAAACAGGAGGATGGTGGCAAACCACTCCCAAAGCAATCTGGAAACAATCAGCCGTTGAAAACCATATGAGAGTCACTATGAGTTGGACCCAATTTAAGGGCACCTAACAACAACAATAACAGTATGTTGTCTAAAAGAGATCCACTTGAAAAAGACTCTGATCAGTTAAAAATAAAGGAATAGAGAAAGATATGCCTCAACACTAATGAAAACAGAGCTACAGTAACTGCACTAGTTTCAGATAAAGCAGACTTCATAACAAGCTATATCAAGGATAAAGAGAAGTACTACAAAATGATAAAGCTTTCAATTTTCCCAAAAGACAACAATCCTAAATATAAACATAACTAATGATAAAGCATCAAAATATGTGAGGCAAAACTATTAGAACTGAAAGGAGAAATGGATGAACCCACTCATATCTAGACTGTTGCTCTGCTTTTCTGTTTCTGATAAGCCGTGAAGGCAAACAATCAATAAGAATATAGTTAACCAGAACATAATTATCAATCAACTTGATACAAGTGTTATTTATAGAATACTCCATACAGAAAAGCAGAGTATGCTTCTCAAGTACGCATGGAATAGTCACTAAAATGGGCCATATTCTTGGCCAGAAAGCATACTTTAACACATTTCAAAGGAAAGAAATATAAAAAGTATGTTCCCAGAACACAGACGAATTAAACTATAAATCAAAAATGGAAATATCCCACACCTACCATTCAGATTTTAGTTTCTAATACAATGTTTTAATAAAAGAAAATGAGGCTTCTTGGAGAAACGGCTGAGTCTAAGACCAAGACAGTATTTAAGATAAGCTGGAGAGCATGTTGAAATGACCAAAAAGTGACTGCTAGAATAACAGCAACAACAAGAACAACACAATGGTGTGACGTGTTAAAGGAACACAGGAGCCAACTCAAAAAGTTCCCAATGGCCAAGGTTGAGATAATTTTACCGACAAAATAGATAAAAAGTAGTATAGAATTATAAACCAAAATAGAAAATAAGTATTCATATGTACACAGTGATATTAATAAATAATTGAAAAATAAGTCAGTGGGAGAGAATAGACAAATCATTCATGCAAATAAATTCCAAATTATCTATATAGATACTTCATTTTAAATATAACTGGAAGTTTGACTGTTCTAGCTTCAGAGTTGCATTTAATCTCTAATTTTTTAGTATAGGTTTCATTTTCCTACATTCTTCTGCCTGGAATACTTTAGAGCCAGAATATCTTGTTTCTTTGGGGAATGACAGGCACAGGTTGTCTAATAAAATATGCTGGAAGTGAGAATTTGAACAGGCTTCACTGATCTTTATAGGTTTCTTAAAAGGAACAAAAGAGAAGATCACAATTTTAGGACCCAAAGTCAGCTCTGCTCAGAGTTCTTTAGGCATCCAATCCTAATTCTTTCTAGAGTTCTATGATGACAAATGGGCTTCTTCCTTTCCTCTGGGTAGGATTCTCCTCCTTTCTAATCATACTCCCTTTCATTATTAGTCTTCGTGCATTATGAATCAATTGATTTTTTTTGTTTCTATCAAAAATGGTTTTTCTGTTTTTGTGGGGTTTTTTTTCTTGTTTTAGAAATGATTTTTTGAGAGACAGGTACAGAAATACTTCCTGCATCATCTTGCAACTAGCAGTCTACAGTTTGATTTTGAAGGATCATTACTATTTAATGATTAATCTCTTTTGACAGTGCTATAAAAGCAGGCCACTTTACTGTACCATTGTTAATAATAAAAATGGCCTTTCCAGCAAAGATGTTTATCTCATGGCATTTTGAAACATTTACATATCCTGAAGGAAAATATGAAATATTTTATATTTTTCAAACTTTACTGGCAAGGGACTACCACTGTGTTATTTTTATAAAAAATGGAATATAGTTCTACACAAAAAGCATGTTGTTGTAGTTGTTAGGTGCTGTGAAGTTGGATCTGATTCACAGTGACCCTCATAGGGTTTGCAATGGCTGCTTCAAGATTGCTTTAGGAGTAGATTGACATGTCTTTCTCCCATTTTTCTGGTGATATGGATGGAACTCAGGTCCTCAGAGAGTAGGAAGCAGCACTCTACCAACTGAGCTAAGCCCCAGCCCACATATAGACCATAGTTCTCCTATAAAGAAGTAGATGAAATGACAAACCTAGAGCTGAATATAAAAAATTAAAATTAAGTCAATAATTGGTCAAAATTTATCCCATTGTGAATATCCACTCAACAGTTATAGAATCCATGCTTATTTAATTTGACAAAGGACTGACAAAAGACAAAAGGATTCAAATACATCTGAATAACCACACAGATGTCAGCATTAATACTCTTCTTGCAAGTTTATTACGTGTTTGTTGTCCTATTAAAAGAAAAATTCCTTCCCTTTTCTCTTTTTCCCCTCTCTCCTCCCTGTCTGTATCCATTCATCATGTATTTATTATCTACTATTTGCCTGTCAGTGTCCTATTTGCTGAGGATCTGGAAATGAACAAAACATATGGAAATATGTGTCTGCATGTTGCTCTCCTTAAGGTGTGGAGAATAATAATTGGTGATTCTCAAGCATTATTTTCTGTGAACTAGGAATAATTCATTGTTCTGTATGTTCATTAACTCATTTGTTCCACCAAAATCTTATAGAGAATATAACATACTTGACAGATAAGGAAACTATATTGTTGGTTCTATTAGATGCTATCGAGTTGGCTCTCACTTATAGCAACTGGATATACAACAAACGAAACACTACTCGACACTGTGCCATGGCAGACACTATGTCAGTGCTTCTCTGCTATTCATAAGGTTTCCAATGGCTAATTGTTTGGGGAGTGGGCTTCCAGGTCCTTCTCCCAAGTGTACAGCACCTGGTGTTCCCAGGCAGTCTCCCATCCAAGTACTAACCGGGCCAGACCAAGCTTAGCTTCTGAGATCTGAGGGGATGGGATGCCAGAGTGGTATGGCTGCCAACAAAAGGAACTATAGCACAGTGGAATTTGAACCCAGCCCATGTGATTGTTAGAGGCTCCCTATTAGACATACTGCATATCTATGGTATGAATGCAGGTGTGTTTTTACCAGGGACTTTATTTTTCCTTTCTTTACTTCACCAATGATATATAATTTCTGCAAAAGGAGAGAAAATCTAGAAAAGTCTTGAGAAAAATAAAATTATCTGAATTCTCCCCAACTGGAAATAATCACTGTGTGTATGTGTAATTATATATATGTAATTATATATATATGTATATTTGGATGTTCATTGTATATGAAGGTATATGCATATACTGCATGCATTCTGTGTACACATTACTCAGTGTATTACATTTTGGAATTTTCATTTTTACTAACATCATTTTGAGCTGGTAATATTCAGTTACATAGATATATATCCAGCTCTAAATAAAGAGAATTTACTTAATAAAAAGTAATCAAATAAACATACTAAACATTCTTTTAACTAACTATCTGTTGTTGAATGTTTATATATTTTTTTCTATTATAAACAAAATGAGGAGGGGATGTCACTTTTTCTTTTGTTAAGACAAATTCTTGGGACTAGAATTGTTGTTGAAAGGGTAACCAGAGATTGGCTAAGATTTTGATCCATATTGGCAGGTAATTATCCAATAAAATTTTGATCACCTATGACATGTTCTTATATTATGATTGGAATTCAGTCCTAGATATTAATGTTATTTTTGATCTTTACCAATCTGAGAGAAAAATATGGTACTTCTATTTCTACTAGATTTTAATTATCTTCATTAGATTTTCTTAGTGGCCAGATAGCTAACATTTACTTTGGCTTTTCTTTTATACACTTGTGTCTCATTTTTTTTTTTACCCTAATCCAGATTTATTTACTGTTGGCTTATTTATTATTACCTCTGTTCTATTTTTCCTAGAATTTCTTTTTATCTCTGGAAAGATATTATGTATTCTTTTTAAAAGCTTGTGATGGTGATTTTTTTTTTTTGTAGTTTAGAATTGATGAAATCTGAAACCAATGAATGATTGCTTCCTCACGTCTTTCAGTATTTATGGGACCAAAGTGCCAATACTGTAGCAGATGACTTTCTTATTAAATTTAGTTTATTAACATACTAACATTTGGCAAATGTGACTTAAAGATACCAGATCCATTATTCCATAAGTGATGGAGTTGCCTTATGTAAACTTACTCTTTTTCTACCTAATTGTAAAACATTTGAAATGAAAATTTATTTAAAATGGGTCTCAGCCAAATGTTCATAAAATTATATTTTTCTTACCCACATAGTAATTTATAATCATTCATTTCTAGTTTTACCTATTTTTGTCAAAATAGTTACCAAATACTTATAATTTCCTTAATGAAAATCAACAGCTATAAAAATTTGTTTATTATTAAACACATTGATAAATATTTTGTAGATTGTGTAGAAACATACATTGTAAAGTAGACTCTCAAAATGAGGGTAGCAATAATAGCAATAAGTAAATTTAGAGAATGTACCCCATCTCTTCTCTTCTTTTTCTTTCTTTTTTTTTCTTTCCTTTCTATTTGTGGCACTTTCAGGTTGCACCTCACGTATACTTTGTAAGTGTTCCACTGGGCTGCACCCGTGGCCCATTTTTTATTTTTTATTTTGAGACAGGGTCTCACTAAGTTGCAAAGCCTCTGGCTTAGAACTTGTGATCCTCCTGCCTCAGCATCTGGAGTCTCTGAGGATACATTCATGAGCCACTGCACCAGGCAAGAATGTGTCCTTTCTCTAAGAAATAAAACGAAAACCAAAACCAAAACAATCAAGCAAACAACAGGTTACTTTAAATTTCTAGAAACAGTTCTCTTACTGGATGAGACATCTCAACATGGTACTATGGTACACGGTAGGTTTTGGTAGGTTTTCTTTTTAGTTCTCATGCCTATCTTCCTCTGTCTGTTTAGAAAAAGAAGGAAGGAAGGAAGAAAGAAAGAAGGAAAGGAGGAGGGAAAGAAAAAAGAAAGAAAGGAAGAAAGAAAAAGAAAAAGGAAGCAAGTCATTTATTCTTTAAAAACCCACACTCCCCACCCAACCCCTTAGAACACAGCCGTTTGGAGGCACCATTTGCACTCAAGGGTTCTGCCTCCCCTGTCAGACTCTCAATGTCTTCACTTTTAATGTTCATACTCTGGCTGCTGTACAGTTTTCAAGTCTTTATGGGACCTGTCACATTGGGCTTCTGTTCAGTATGTGGTCATCTGTCCAGAGTATTATCAGCCCTTCTGCCTGGAGACCTGCCCTTATCTACCCTATCCCTACTGCCTTTCAGCCAATATTCATTAGACTTCCCTGGCAGTCCTCATCATATTCAAGAAAAAGCACTAAACAAAGCTAATCTTATCTTAAATAGTGGAAAACCTTCCACAACCACTTAAGAAACAAATTCATTCTTTGAGACATTTATTCCTTTTCCTAAAGTAAAATTTTTGATAGAGAAGAAAAAGTGTGGTACCTGGAAATGCTGTTAATATCATGTGTAAACACAATCACAGAACCCTAAAATCTTTATACTGTGGTGAGGACTAATTTACTTCCTGTGGTTTAACACAACTCCATAATCAGACCCAAATTTCCATACTACCTTTCTTTTATATCCACTATATGCTATTGTTCATCCTTGGCCAAATGAAAACTAAGAACAGGAAGAGTTATTTAGTCAAGGCTCATTTGCCTACTGGAGATTATTGTTTTCTAATATAAGAAGAATTCTTTCATTTTGAAACAAAATAATATCATTACTAGGATAGCTGACTATTTCAATGATATTTCTATTTTGTTATGGGTTTTGGATAGCTAGTTTCTGTCTTGTTACATTCAATTGGACAGAATTATTGTGTATCATAAAGCTGTCAACTTAATATGAGTCACAGATATTTGACAGGCAAATAAAACCAAAAATTATTGTTCTAAAAATTAGAGATTATAGATCTCCTACAGAACTACACATATGAAATTTAATAGTGATAATCTTTCAATTTAGATGGGCAGTGTTATCTGCCTTGATAATATTTTTTAATATCAAGGTCAGGATTTTATCTTCCACATCAAAAATCCTTTGAAAAATTACTACTTGAGGGACCGTATGCAGACTGTACAAGTAATGATCTAAAAGATCTTTTCTTTTTCTAAGAGATATGAAAGAATTAGAAACTATGCATTTATAGGCTAAAAATAATCTGTTGAAGCTTACTTTCAATCACATTTTCCAACAAATTCAAACCACTCAGTCTCTCTTAAGGGAATTCATCACTATGGTTATGTCTCTACTCAACCTGTCCTTCTAAATCTCTAAAAAATGGAAGAACAATTTACAACATTAAAAATATTTACTGAGGGTATTTCAGGAAGCCTTGACCTTTAACTGCAGCTCTTATATGCAGGCCTTGTGATTATTTAATTTCATAGCATAAAAAGAAAAAAAGAACAAAAGTAATGAATAAATATAATCAAGTATGCTACAGCATTATTTCAATCAGATATTGCTAATTGCTTTCATTTTTATATTTTATGATAAAATTAAATAGCTTTATATAAAATGCAATTTGAACTATGTAGTATAGGTGTTTATTTCAATGGGAATTGGAGCTTGCTGAGCATCTTTTGTTGAACATTGTAAATAATCTCTTTCTAAATACCAAACACTGGAATTAATGAGTTAATAAGACCAGCTTCTAAAAACATTGTTTTAATTAATGACCTTATAATTTGCAAATATAAATTTCAGTGGTAATTGTTTTTTTATCTAGTTCAGGATAAAATTTATAGTTTGTAAAAATATGTAAATTGTGGTGCGTTCAATGATAAAAGATCAACCCACTATCGACATGCAAGCAAAAAGATAGAGAATCTTCAAATATTGGTTCTTATTATTCCTATGTTGTAGTTATAAAACACCAGGGGTGCCAAAAAAGTACACACAATTTAAGAGATGTTATCTATGTGTTACTTTTCAAAGTTCAATTGAATTATGGTAGCAATGTGTAGTATGATGTTCACTCACAAGATGGCATTAATCAAATAAATGCTAGTGCCACCATGCAACAGGCAGGTCAAAGAAAATGGTGGAAACACAAGTGTCCTTTCAAGTAGGGAAAGACCATTTTGAAGCAGTATTTGAAATTTCAGAACACTGTGGACATACAATGGCAATGTAGGCATGAGTATGCAGTAGAACCTCCAGCATGCCTAATAAGTTTGAGATGCATGGCACTGTGTGTGGTGTACACAAGGGAAGATCCAGGAGGCCTTACACAGCAAAAACTTCTGCTGCTGCTTCTGTGGTAGTGACTGCATAATTGCTGAAGTAAAATATGACTTGTTTTCACCTTTTGCTATCAGTGAATGTTGAGTATTACCATTTTAATACAGTTTCTTCCTTTCTTGAACTGAGTACATATTTTAACACCTGTTATATATCACCAAAATGTAAAAAAAAAAATAGGTGCATATTTTATGCATTTTGGAAAATATTCGAAGATTACCAAAGGTGATTTTTCAAATTATTTCTTCAAAATAATATACTGTATATTCTCAAATCTCATCCATACCCTTCCAACATTTTTTTTTAATTAGAGGGCTGCAATATCCTCTGCAGATTAGAATCATGTACATATTGGATAAACGGTCAAGTGCTCTGGAGAGTTCTCTGACAAGAATCTAATCTGCATGTGATACTAATGCACATTTGATTTTTGTAGCCCTCTAAAACTGTGAAGGGATGAAGATTAGATATGAGAGTATACATTATAACATTCACATCTACATCATTTTATGATTTGGGAGACTTCTGTTAAGGATTTTGTCCCATCTTAATCATACATTCACCTTTGACAGAATGAATAGCTATCATTACACCTATTCTATACATGAGAAATATGACTCAGATAGTTAAAAGTAATACATCTTCAGTGGGACTAGGACTTTTGGGACTCTTAGAAAAAGATACTTCAATGTTTTCATGGGCACTTCAAATTGGTAAACTTAGTTATATATGGATGGCATTCCCATTGTTATAGATCTTGATCTATAAGAAGCTGTCTTAAAGAGCTGAGCACAGTGGCACAGCTCTTGAATGAATGCCTTTCATTCTAGCCAGGCAGAGGCAGGAGGATGGCAAGTTCAAGGCCAGAGGCAGCCTGTGTAACTTAGCAAGACCCTTATTCAAAAAAACAAAAAAATTGGACCAGGAGTACAACCCAATGTCAGAGCACTTGCAAAGTATGTATGAGGCCCTGGGTTCAATCCCCAAGTACTGAAACAAACAAACAAACAAACAAAAAACTTAAAAAACAAAAACTTTCTAAAGAAATTTAACTCAACATGTATAGATGTACCTGACATTTTGCTGTTTCTGGATAAATACATGTATATGAAAACTTAGCTTTGACCTCAAGAAGCAGACATTTGAAAGGATAGCTTATCATGCCTGATGCAGTATGATACAGTGTTAGCTGGTAATTAAGGTAGGGGCCCCCAACCCCGAGGCCACAGCTTCATCTGTATTTACAGCCACTCCACATCATTCACATTACTGCCTGAGCTTCACCTCCTGTCAGATCAGTGGCAGCATAGATTGTCTTCTACAAAACTGTTACCTGCTGCCAAAACAGTTGAAGACTGCTGAATTAAGGAACATACAAGAAAACCCAGAGTGGAAAGACAGACTCTTCCTTAGTTGAAAAGACTTTGTGGAATACATAGTGTCTGAATTGGAGTTTGAGGGACCACATTTTTCTATTATGTATAATGTGCAAACGGCACATTTCCAGGTTAGTGAAATGAGAATTCAGATACAATATAATTTTTTTCCAGTGTCTATCCTAACTAACTCCTTGTATGTTCACTATGTTGTTGTTGTTGTTAGGTGCCATGGAGATTGGGTGGTAATAAAATTGGCCACCCAATATAGAAAACTAAACCCAGCCCTGCTGATTCTTACATCATTACCATCTTCCCATTCCTCTGGTCATATCATCTCTAATCCAAACCATTGCAACTACTGTATCTGTTGGCGAGGGTCTTATGCACTATCATCAGAATAATCTATCTAACATGAAAATTTGCTCTCAAGAGGTGGCCTAAAACTCTATGATAGATTTCCAGGGATGATGACATAAAAAACAAGTTTGGTGCTTAAAATCAATTAATGATTTTTTCATAATATTTAGATTTAGATAACATTAGTTATTTGGGAACAGATGGTGAGGTATAGATTTGGAGGAGTACGTTCAAATTTAAATTGCTAGAGGCAGGACTGTGCCAGCCTTGTTCAGCCCTCCATCCTTACCCCATATACAGACCAAGACACTTGATATTATTCACTGATCATGTTAAAGTACTTGTACAAATACTATAATTAATATATATACATTTATAAATGGTATATAGTAATAAAAACTATTAAGCACAGGCCAGTATAGTTGTTTTCATTATCTTTAAATACTTAACATTATTCTTAAGGTATATGTTTATATTATCCTTAATTTCCAGAATGTTGCCAAAAGATTATTGTGGTCTTTGTTTTATAGGTCCAACTTCTGTGATGTAGGGAAGTTAAAAAACATGCCTAATATCACATAGTAAATGGCAGAACTGAAATTCAAAACCAGCTCTGCTTGGCTCTAAAATCTGTGCTCTTTCTTTTACTGTTATCTCTGCTTATTTCCTGTCTCTTGAAGGTTCCATCTGCCTATGCTGATTTATTAAAGTACCAAGAGGACTTATTTCTAAAATTTATCACCCTTCTGTCAGAAGAAGCCTCCTGTGTCTATATTATCCTGTCCTCCCCTTATTCCTACACTAAATATATTGGGGCTGTTTTAAATGACTAAAAAGGCTTTCAAGACTATTTTGGGTGAGGGGTGGTAGAATTTGTAGACAATTGCTTTGTTTATGCATCTCCATTTTAACTTCATAGATTTCCTAATAGAAATAAACAAACAAGCTCTATCAGAACTTTCCTCTCAAAGAATTTACTGCTTTTACAGTAATTGTATCTTTATAATGTTTTAACAAATTAGGAAACGATCTTCATTAGACTTGATGGATTAACCTTAATAACTTATGGCTGCACATTTGCTCTTGTTAGAAATGTGCTTGTGCTTGTAATGAATCCTACTAGGACTAGATTAAATTCTAACAAAATGATATAAACAAAAACTAAAGACCTAATACTTTATCAAGGGATAAATTAGAATGAGAACTGAATACTTATCATAAGTAATTGAGGAATCAAATTTTTATAATTGTGATTTGGTTGTTATTGTTTTTATTTCCTATGATGTTATTTATTGTTTTGTTTATTTTTGTTTTCTATTTTATTACTTTGGGTATTTACCTTTTAAACTGGCTTTCATTTTCTTTGAATTTCTTATTTTCATTTTTTCTTAACAACTTAAATGTCTAATCACTTAAAATATGCTCTCTACAATTGAATTTATTAAATATATATTTTTTCCTCCCCCACACGTCTGTCAGTTTGCTGCACTGTGGGGGCATGCGTGTTGCGATGAGGCTGAGAGCTCTGCCACTGTAACCTCAGATATGACCAAGGTTAACCATGGTGGACAGGTTTTCAGCTGAGCTTCTAGACTAAGACAGACTAGGGAGTAGGACCTGGCGAGCCACTCCTGAAACAACTAGCCATTGAAAACCCTATGGATACCAAAGAGACACTGTCAGATATAGTGCTGAAAATTGAGGCCCCCAGGTTGGAAGGCACTCAAAAGACTATCGGGAAAGAGTTGCCTCCTCCAAGTAGAGTCTACCGTGATGATGGAAATGGAGTAGAGCCCTAGGGTGCTCAACTTGCTGATGTGGCACGACTCAAAATGAGGAGAAACAACTGTAAACATCCATTAATAATTGGAACATGGAATGTACGTAGTATGAATCTAGGCAAATTAGAAATTGTTAAAAGAGAAATGGATCGCATAAACATTGACATTGTAGGCATCAGTGAGCTAAAATGGACCAGCATAGGCGATTTTGAGTTAGACAACCATATGGTCTACTACGCTGGGAATGATAAACTAAAGAGAAATGGGGTTGCATTCATCATCAAAAAAGACATTTCAAGATCTGTCATGAAATACAATGTTGTCAGTGATAGAATAATATCCATACACTTACAAGGAAGGTCCGTTAATATGACTATTATTCAAATTTATGCACCCACCACTAAGGCCACAAGTGAAGAAAGGGAAGACTTCTATCAACTTCTGCAAACTGAAATAGATCAAACATGCAATCAAGACATACTGATAATCACTGGTGACTGGAACGCAAAGGTTGGAAACAAACAAGAAGGCTCAGTAGTTGGAAAATATGGTGTTGGTGACAGAAATGAGGCTGGAGATCGCATGATAGAATTTTGTCAGACCAATGATCTTTTCATTACAAATACATTTTTTCAACATCATAAATGGAGACTATACACATGGACTTCGCCAGATGGAACATACAGGAATGAAATTGACTACATATGTGGAAAGAGATGATGGAAAAGCTCTGTACAAACTGTCAAAACAAGACCAGGTGCTGACTGTGGATCAGATCATCAACTTCTCATATGCAAGTTCAAACTAAAGCTGAAGAAAATTAGAACAAGTATACGAGAGCCACTGTATGACCTTGAGTATATCCCACCTGAGTTCAGAGACCACCTGAAAAATAGGTTTAATGCATTAGACACAAATGACAGGAGACCAGAAGAGTTGTGGCATGACATAAAAGATATCATTCAAGAAGGAAGCAAAAAGTTCTTAAAAAGACAAGAAAAAAAGAAAAGACCAAATTACATGTCAAAAGAGACACTGGACCTTGCC
>VMDO01023115.1:0-32261 GCA_007922755.1 Pedetes capensis
TCTTCTTCTTCTTCTTCTTTTCTTCTTCTTCTTCTTCTTCTTCTTCTTCTTCTTCTTCTTCTTCTTCTTCTTCTTCTTCTTCTTCTTCTTCTTCTTTCTTCTTCTTCTTTCTTGATACAGAGTCTGAGTATATAACCCAGGCTCACCCCAAACACTCAATCTTCCTACATTAGCCTCCTAAGTGCTGGGATTACAGGCATGTACCATGGCACCTGACTAACACTGGTCCTTTAAACCTGGAAGGATTGAGTAGCAATAAGAGACTTAGTCCAGTCTTCACTGTGTTAAGTCAAGGTGGAAGCAACATGTAACCTCCAACTCTTGTTTAGGACCTAGTACCTGTAGAGATGGCTGGAGACCTAACCCTGGTGGTCCTGCTCTTAAACCTTTGGTTTTCTTGGAAATCCAATCCTCTGAATCTAACCTTTGGCTGACTCACTTATAAATTGATACCTTCATGTCAGTAAGGAATGCCCCCTCCCCTAGAGGAAACAACTTTTTAGGAAATTTCCAAAAGACACCTAGTACATAATAATGATCTGCATAGCTCCTTAATCTGTCCATGAACCATGTAAAGGTTTCTAGATAATTTTGGTCCTCAGTTTTATACTTTCTTTTTATAATATTATATTTCTCTGAACTGAAGATACCAGGTGTTTTAAGAAGCATTCCAGTTTCAGAGACGTTAAAATATGAAATAGCGCCTTAGAATCAATGAGACATATTTTTTGTGGTCCTGTTAATAGGGCCACTTAAAGTCTGACATCTGTAGTCCCTTTAGTCCAAATGACCAGATCATTTAAAGCTGTGGTCCACTTTTGCATTTAATCTTCAGCCTGTTACACTGATAACCTTATTGATGTCCCATCAGTGGAAACATATCCCATTAATTTTTCAAACTCAGAAAGAATCTCTTTACTCCTGGCAAGGAAGATTACTCAGGCACAGACTATTTACAAATTAAGCAACCCTGGTACACAGAATGGATTCAGAGTCCATGCCATAGATGCTTTCCATTGGCTGAAGGGCAATCTGAGTCAACATGTCACTCAACCAATGATTGCAATCTTGGAAGTAGAGTTAGTGGGGGCATATGGAAGAACCTCAGTTTCTGGAATTACACGTAGTCATCTTGTCCTGTTCTAAAGTCAACAAAATGTAAATGCAGAGATAGGTTCATTATTTTTTATTGCTTTTCAACATGAATATTTGTGATATACCAGATATAGGCTAGGAACTGAGAATCCAGAAACAAATAAGATAGAGTCCCTGTTCTTAAGGACCTTACATTTTAATCAGAGAAGACAAAAAAATAAGCCAACAATAATAGGATAATGCAATATTTGCACAGAAGTATGCGTGGAGAACTATGGAAGCACAAGGGAAGGACACTGAGATCAGATCAGTGCAAGTGATAGAACAGGTTTAGAGAAAATTATGCTTGGATTTATTTTTGAAACACAAGTATTAGCTAGCTTCCAAATGGAGAGAGAAGAGAGGTTCAAAAACTCAGCTTTTAAAGGATTGCAAGATGTTGGATATGGCAAGGAGGAAGAAGAGGTACTAGGGAGAAGCAGAGGATCTTATGATAGAAAGACAGTAAACATCAGGTCATGGAAGGCCTTTGCCAGGTAAGAAGTTTGGATTTAACTGGGGAAAGTGGAAAACCAATAAAAGATCTGAATGCTGTAAGGGTGAGATAAGCAAGAGACAAGATACAGTTTGCATTGAAGAAAGATCATGGTGGCAGCTGGGGGATGTGTATAGACAGGAAGATATATAGGAGGCTCATGCCACATTCTAGGCCAGGATGAATGAGAACAGTATAGAAGCAGTGGTGAAGAACTCCAAACAGAACACCAAAGGGCTTAGGGAGTGAGGAAATGCAGGAAATAAGTGAGAAAAATTTAGAATGGCTCCCACATTTTTGACTTGGGCAACAGGTGGTGCCATTTCTCCATAGGAACAGCAATTGGAAAAGAGATATTGTGTTTAGGTGGAAATAAGTCATAATTGCAGTCTCTGATGAACAGACAAAAGGGGAAAGCATCCTACCCAGGCAATAAGAAACTAAGAAATACAACTAGCATATACATGCTGTTGCTGCTATTAGGTGCCGTCGAGTCGGTATCCAACTCATAGCGACCCTCTGTACAACAGGGGAAACACTACTGTCAGTGCTTCTCTGCTGTTCATAGGGTTTTCAATGGCAGATTGATTTTTGGGAGGGGGTTGCCAGGTCCTTCTCCCAAGCCTGCAGCTTCTGGTGTTCCCAGGCGGTCTCCCATTCAGGTACTAACCAGGCCTGACCCTGCTTAGCTTCCGAGATCTGACAGGATCAGATGCCACAGGGCTATGGCTGCAGGCTAGCATATACATAGCATAGTTTATATAAAACTACTATTGAAATTTAGAGGGTTTGGGCCATATTGGCCAGAGAAAAAGAGCAAGCTGCTTGTAGAGAAAGCATTGAAAAATCCAGTATGGGGCTTGGGCTAACTGCAAAAGGTAGAGGAAACCCCAGAATTTCACAAGCCTACATTTAGAAGAAAGCAAGTTCAAAAATACTGTAAAAAAATTCAAGTTGAAGCTACTAAGGGAGGGGCATTTTGTATTCTCTTCCAACTCTTGAAATCAACTGAAAGCAAAGTTAAAGAGCAAAAATAAAAATAAAAAAGGATTTCCACCTTCAACAAAACAAGGAAAATGTTATAAAACAAAATTATGAAGAATGACTTCAAAATCAAGTGAATTGTGACCTAAAATATGTGAGGACACATAACCAACACATTTCTGAACAACTCTGAGAAAGAGATCAACTTCTCTAAAATTAAGTGTCACATTCCTGAGAAGTGCATCCAGTGATCCTCTGTGTGTAGATCAACGTGGTATCAAATCTGACTAAGGATGAGGCAGAGATGGCTAGTGTTCTGCAATATCTGTTCTTTTTATCATTTTTAGCTGGCACATGGCTGTCTGGGATAAAGACTATGTTTATCTGTAGAAAGGAGGAGGGAGGGAACTAGCAAAGGGAAGTGAAGATTGTGGAAGGTGGGATGGGGAGGAGAGTCAATGTAGAGGGATAAAGGGGGAGAGGATAATCTCAATGTAAATGATGCAACTTCATGAGTACACGGGAAAAATAGAGGAACATAACCCAAATACGCATATGAGTTTTACTACATATTAGTCAGGGGCTGGGATTTAGCTCAATTGGCAGAGCACTGCTCTGCAGTCTCTGAAGTCCCGAATTCGATTCCCAGCACCACAAAAATGGGAGAAGGACATGGCAATCCACTCCTGTGGCGATCCACTCCCAAGGTAATCCCCAAACAATCAGCCATTGAAGACCCTATAAGGGTCACTATGAGTTGGACATGACTTGATGGCACCTAACAACAACAACAACATATTAGTCAAAAGGTTCCATAAACCTTGTAAGTTGATAAAAGTGTAATCAAAAGTGATATAATAGTTGTATAATGGAAAAATCCAGTTCTGTATTACTCTGTACCCCACCAACACTTACCAAAAAAGGGAGAAAAAAAAAAGACTATATAGATCTGCTTTCCCTGCATGTAGCCATGGCCATATGACTAAGTTTTACCCTGCAGGATATAAGTGGAAGAGGTATGTGAAACTTTGGCAGTTTGTTCCTTTTATTAAACAGGTTTATTGAGATAAATTTTGCTTACCACATAATTCACCCACTTAACATATGCTTATAGTATATTCATGGAATTACACAACTATCACCACAATCAATTTTAGGTATTTCTATCATCCCCAAAAGAAACTCTGCATCTCTTGTTCATTACTCCCTAACCTCCCAATGCATCCAGTTCTCCACAACCACTAATCTACATTGTCTTTATAGAGTTGCTTGTGCTGAACATTTTATGTAAATAGAATCATACACTAAGTGGTCTTCTGTGTTTGATTTCCTACACTTAGCACATTTTTGTATTGTATTTTGTATTGTATTTTGTGTTGTTTCATATTAGGTGCATTAGTACTTCATTTCTTTTTATTGTTGAATTATATTCCATTGTTTGGTTATATTGTATTTTATTTATCCATTCATTAGTTGATGGGTATTTGGCTAATTTCCACTTTTGAGCTATTGTGAATAATGCTGCTACAAACATTTGTGGACAAGTCTTTGTGTGGACATGTTTCCATTTCCCTTAGGTAGATAACTAGGAGTAAAATTGCTAGTGAAATGGTTCTGATATAGTTCTATATTTACGAATTTGTGGAATTGTTAGAACTATTTTCTACCACAGCCATTCCATTTCTTATTCCTACCAACAGTGTATGAGAATGGGAATTTTGCTCTTAAAGAGAGAATGTATGCCCCTTCCTGGTGGCAGAATATGAACATAAGACAAGTCTGGGACTGTCTTGGAGATATAAGAAAATGTATTTTGAGACTGGCAGAGCTAGGCAGAGCCAAGGCAACAGTTGTCTTGAACTGCGTGCTCCCAAATTTTATGTGAGAAATAAATAAAGCTATGGTTATATGGAGTTTTCTGCCACTTGCAGCTGAATATAACTCTAATGGATAGAGTTTGTTGGGGGCTAGGTGACATACCTGGAGAATCAGAGCACACAGAGGAAGCCATTAATGAAGGCAGAACTAACAGGCAGGCAGCCAAAGGAAGAGCCAGACTGACACAAGTTCATCCATGTTGTCTGTGTATAATTTATTTCACCTAACATAAAGTCTTCCAGGTTCATCCATATTAATATAAACAACATTTCATATCTTATCAAAATGTCTGTTTTTGTGAAGTGAGATGAAGGAAGAGGGATATTGGATCACCAGACTATAATAACAAGCGCCTCAGTAAATTATAGTGTTTCGAGCCACATCATTGTCCTGAGCTCTAATCTCTGAGAAAAGCTGGAATAACAGAGGGCAAAAGACATTTGGTGGGATGTGTTTGAAATAACAAACCTGAACTGATGTTAGGGACAACACTTTCTCACATTCCCTACCCGTGTCTACTCTACTTTTCAGCATCATGATCTGAACAGAAATCTGCCACTGAAAAATGAGTAATAACCAAAAAGGGGTGCATTCTGTCTCCCTTGCTCTCGCTGTCACTCTCTTCCTTTCTCTACCTCCTCTCTCCTTTGTAGGCTCTAGAGAAGGATGATTGAAGAGGACGATTGTCCTCCACCTCCCCATGTGAGGGTAAGTATCCTACCTCCTCCCAATCCTTTCCAATTTTAATGTCCTCACTTTGCTCTCATTTCTCTGGTAGGTTCTTACCCCTGCTCCATACTTTTATTTGGAATTAATTGGTCTAAATGTACCAGAGGGCATGGAATCAGACCTTCTTCCACTACTTGCTAGTTATGAGGCTCTGAGAAAATTCCTCTAAAATGGGAATTACAGTAACCTCCTCCCTAGGCTGTTGTGAGGAATACATAAAGAATTGTTTGGTAACCTGTAAGACAATGTAGAATTGTAAAGCATTATTAATATTTGCCTAAGGCTGACTGGAGACTTAATGGTCCAGATAGGGACAGGTTTGAGGACACTATGAACCCAGAAACAAGTACATACCTAAAATTAGCATGAGGAGAAGAAACAGAGAACTCTGAAAATGCCATTTGGTCTGGGTCCACAACCATCTTCAGGGCTAGCCTCCTAGGATTTCAGTCAAGATTCTGGGAAGATGTCAGATGGTCAAGCTTTCTGTTTGGCCTCCCCCCAAGGGCCTGAGTTCCATTCCCGGCTTAAGGTATTTAGGGCTGTATTAATTTCCTATTGCTATAGTAAAAAGTGATCACAAATGTAGTGGTTTAGAACAATGCAAATCTATTATTTTATAATTCTAAAGCCCAGAAGTCTAAAATGAGTATCACTAAACTAAAATTGAAGTGCTATTCTTTCTTGAGGCGATAGGGGAGAATCTATTTCCTTGCCTTTCACAGTTTTTACAGGCTGTTGACATTTGTTGGCACATAGCCTCCTTCCTTTATTTTCAAAGCCAGCAAACAGCTAGTTGAATCTTTCTCATATCTCATCACTCTGACTCTGACTCCCCTATCTTCCTCCTCCACTTATAAGGATCCATGACATTATACAGGACCCACCTCGATAATCCAAGATAATCCCCTCATCTCAAGATTTCTGATTAGCAATGTTAATTTCATCTGCAAACTTCATTCCTCCTTATCATGTAACCTAACATATACATAGCTTCCAGGGATTAGGTCACAGACACCTTTGAGAGGGAGAGACACTGTTATGCCCCACATCCACCACAAAAGGAGACAGGACTGTAGAAACAATCCAGTTCAACTCTCAGATATCCTCCAACAATCCCTGCTTGACCCCTCAAAACTACGTGAGGTGAACCTGCTTGTCTGTCTATGAGAAGAGAGACTGTCTTTTCCTTTCTTGATTGTGTCTGTCTCTTCACTAGAGTATAAGCACCACAGGGGCAGGAATCTCTGTTGGTGTCATTCTAGATCAAAAAGGATATTATATATAAGGATTTTGGCTTCAGTAGTAAAGGTTTCAACAGTAAAGGTTTCATATGTATTTGTTGAATGAATGAATTGTGAATTACCCCATCACCTAGGGTAGTATCTAGCACAGAGTAGATGCTTAATGATGTTGCTACTACAATTACCACTACTACTTACTGAGCACTTATTATGTGCCAGGCACTGCAAAAAGCCTTACAGCCATTGTCTTATTTGATCCACACAACAACAACCCATTAGGGAGGAGCTCTATTTCTCCCATGCAATGCAGGAGGAAACTGAGATTTTAGAGAAGTTAAGTCATTTGCCCAAGGTCAAATAGCCTAAGAGGGGGTTGAATTTGGATTTAAAATTTTATCCTTCTGCCCCTGAAGACCATGCTCCTTCTACTTCTAAGTGGCTTTGAGAGGCATTGCATGCCCTCTCACTTCAGGGCACTCACTCTGGTACTCTATGGAATTCAAGAGTAGACATCACAACTTCAGAGAGAATATCAGAGATATTTACCAAGAGTATCCCCATATCCCTTTTTGTTTTCTTCTGATTTTTTTTTTTTTGAGACAAGTTCTCATTATATAACCGAAGCTGACCTTGAACTCATGATCCTTCTTCCTCAGCCTGCCGAGTGCTGAGATTACGGGCACATGCCATAGTGCCCAGCTGAGTATTCCCTTTATGCAACAACCTGAAGTGCAAACAGGCAGGGAGGCACCTCTCTCTTCTAGAGAATGGCAGCCATCAGTTTAATGTGTGTAAGGTCTCCATAAAGAACTATAGGCACATTTGCCAGAGAAGTGGGGATTCTTACAGAGGAACAATTTGGGGTTCTGTTGGGGCCACTAAGCCAATCCTTCAGTAGTGACAGTAGATATTACCCTAGATCAAGGATTTAAGGTGTGACAGCATTTAGTGATGCCCTCTTGTCTTCGTTCTCGATCCCTGCCTTTACCACCTAGAGCGACATGGTCCCACGAGAAAATTGACATTTGGCAGTGGGTATAAAGCAACAGCCCTGTGTCACTATCCAGTTAGCACTTATCTTGGGCTCAACCTCTGGACCATCTGTGAGTCACACTGGCCAGGCTATATAATATTTTCCCCAAACATCCAAGGTATAGCTGCCTTTACCAGCACGTTATTAAAACATAGACTTTCCTTGGGAAAGTAAGTTAAAGACAGGAGCAGGATGCAAAGGGGATAGTCAATAAACAACTTTGTTCATTCATTCAACAAATGTTGACACCCACACCAGGCTCCTTGCTAGAGGGTGGAGATTGTGCTATAGGGCAGAAACAGTGTGCCAGGAAGGCTGCACTCTGTCCTAACACTTGACAACTAGCAAAGTGAGTAAGTGCACACCAGGCAAAAATATAAGCACCGCAAATACACAGACTAGCAGAAACTGAAAAGGGAAGAGAAGGAAACTCAGGATTTGGAACTGGGTTAAGCTCCTTAGGGAAATGAATTAAAGCAATAAAGGGGGCAATTAGGGCATGGTTGGAAGACAGTAGGTAGAGTGACAGTCTACACTGGAGCAAGGGACAAGATGATAAGTCACAACTGGCCTCATAGGAAGGACTTGGAGGCCAGGATGAGGCATTTGGATTTTATACTATAATGCATGAAAATCCATTGAAACTTAAAAAAAAAAAACTTACTGAGGTATAATTTAGATACCATAAAATTCACCCTTTCCAAGTGTTCAATTAATTGATTTTAAGTAAATTTACCAAGCCATCATCATCATCCAGTTTTAGAACATCTGCAACGCTCCAGTAAGATCCCTCCTGCCCATTTATAGTTAATCCCCATTCCCATCCCCTGCTACAGGCAAACACTAATACTTCCCACTTATACAAGTTTGCCTTTGCAGGACATTTCATATAAATTGTTGTTGTTGTTGTTAGGTGCCGTTGAGTCGAGTCCAACTCATAGCGACCCTCATAGGGTTTTCAATGGCTGTTTCGGGATTGCCTTGGGAGTGGGTTGCCACGTCCTTCTCCCATTTTGTGGTGCTGGGAATCAAACTCGGGACCTCAGAGACTGCAGAGCAGCGCTCTACTAACTGAGCTAAATCCCAGCCCCTTCATATAAATAGAATCAAATAATACATGAGGTGTTTTGTGTCTGGCTGTTTTCACTTAACACAATGTTTTGCAAGTGACTCCATGTTGTAGCATATATTTTTATTGATGACAAGTGTTCAATTGTGTGGTTATACCACATTTTACTTTTGTTTCTTCTTGTTTCTTTCTTTGAGACAGGGTCTTGCTATATAGCCTAGGCTTGTTTCACACTCTGTTGTTGTTGTTGTTGTTGTTGTTGTACTTGGGGTTGAACCTAGGGCCTCTCACATACATTGTAAGTGCTCTATCACTGGGCTATACTCTCAGCCTTCTTATTTTATTATATTTTATTTCATTTTATTTGGTGGTACTGGGGAGTTGAACCCAGGACCAGGCATGCTTTACAAATTCTTTATCACTGAGCCACACTTCCAGCCACCTTTAAACTCTTAATTCTCCTGCCTTAGCCTCCTGAGTATTGGGATTACAGGAATTGTGCCACCATGCCTCATGAACATTTTACTTTTCTACTTACCAATTAACAGACATTTGTGTAGTTTCCACTTTGGGGCTATTATTAGTAATGTTGCTATGAACATTCTTGTGTGCAAATCTTTACTCTCTTGAGTAAGTACCTAGGAATGGAATTGTTGAGTTACATGGACAATTTCTATTTAGTTCTTTGAGGGCTATACTTAAATGATTATTTTCTTTTTAAAAAACAGATCATTCTTTATTTAGTTCATTCGTTCACTCATTTTTTGAGAGAAGGTCTTGCTATGCAGCCCAGGCCAGCTTCAAACTTGCCATCTTGCCTCTGCCTCCTCAAGTGCTGGAATTACTGGAGTGTTCCACCATACCCAGAAAAACTGCCTCTGTGAGAACCTCTGCTTTTGTATGTGTGGGTGAGGGTGGTGATGGTGGGGATCAAACCCAGTGCCTTGTGCATGCTAGGCAAGCCCTCTACCACTGAAATACAGCCTCAGCCTGAAAAACAGCTTTATTGAGATATAATTTGCAGACTATAAAATTCTCCCATTTTAAGTGTACAACTGAAAAACACTTAGTATAATTACAGTTGTACAACCATCACATCACTATAATCTAATTTTAGAACATTTCTGTCACTCTAAAAAGAAATCTTGCCATTTAGAGTTGCCCCACACTCACCCTACTACCCTGAGCAACCTCTAATCTAGTCTCCATGTTTATTTCCTTTGCCTCAACATCTCATTTGAAGTGGTTCATAAGCAATTTTGTTTTGTTTTGCTTATATAGTATTGAGGAGTTGAACCCAGGGCCTCACAGATGCTAGGCAAGCACTCTGACACTGAGCTGCATCCCTAGCCCTTTTTAAATATGTTTTATTTTAGAGACAGGGTCTCACTACTTTGTGGCTTTGGTCTTGAACTTTCACTCCTCCTGCCTCAGGCTCCTGAGTCAACTGGGATTGCAGGGTACACCTGCTGCCTGGCTTCTCACCAATTGTTATTGTTATCTTTTTTTATTATAGTCATTCTAGTAGAGGTGAAGTGATTTCTTTTGTGGTTTAAATTTGCATTTCTTTAGTAACTAATAAAGTTTAGTAACTAATATGTTTATCAACTATTTATATATTTACTTGGGAGAAGGACCTGGCAATCCACTCTCAAGGCAATCCCAAAACAGTCTGGCATTGAAAACACTATGAGGGTCGCTATGAGTCGGATACCGACTCGACGGCACCTAACAACAACAACAACATATATTTACTTGGTGGAACATCTATTTAAATTTATTACTTATTTTTTTAGTATATACTGTATATAGTGGGTTTCCATAAGACATTTTCATACATGCATATAAGGTACTTTGGTTGTATTTACCCTCTATTACTCCCACTTATTCCCCCCCACACACACTGGTCCCCTTCATATCCCTAAGAGTCCCCTCTTCTACTCTCATGTTTTGTTGTTTTATGTTTCTCTTTTCAGATTTCATGTGAGACTAAATATGCGATACTTGCCTTCCTGAGTCTGGCTTATTTTGTTTAACATGATGATTACCAGTTCTATCCATTTTCCTGCAAACAACATGATTTTGTTCTTCTTAATGGGTGAATAATACCCCATTGTATATGAAGTATGATCAAAAGACATAGTGAATGCTTAAATTTTTAAAAATCACAGTAAAAAGCACGTTGCCATTAACCCTCCTCAAAATACTCCCCTTGGCTTCAAATATACTTATCCCATCATTCTTGCCACTTTTTGAAGCAGTTCTGGAAGTCCTCTTTCATGAGTGGCTTTAGTTTCATCCTCCATCATAACAAAGATCTGTGTCACACATCTCTTCTAGTATGACATTTTCTGTCAAATAAAAACATTACAACGTGTCCTTCTCCACCTTTTTTTTTCTAACTGGATCTTGCACCATGCTATTTTTGGCTCTTTCCCAAACTCAAAATGACCATGAAAGATACACATTTTGAGTCAATTCAGGACATTGAGGCAGTCATGACAGTGCAACTAAAGACACTCATGAAAGGGAACTTCCAGAACTGCTTCAGAAAGTAGCAAGGTTGAGGGGTAAGTGTGTTCAAAGATGGAGTATTTTGGGGAACTTAATGGAAATATTCCTTTTACTGAAATAAATTTTTTAAAAATGTAAACAATCACCATGGTTTTTGATCACAATTTCTTTACCCATTCATCTGTATCTAGGCTGATTCCATAACTTGGCTATTGTGAACAATCACACATGAACATGGGTGTGCAAGGTGTCTCTATTGATGCTTTTGATTCCTGCAGGTATATTACCCAGGAGCATCAGTTCTACTTTTAAGGTTTTGTTTGTTTTTGTTTTTGTTTTTGGTGCAGTACTTGGAGGTTGAACCCAAGGTCTCACACATACTTGCAAGTTCTCTACCACTGAGCTGCACACTCAGCCCATTTTTAACTTTTTATTTTTGAGACAGGGTCTCACTAAGCTGTGAAGGCTGCTTTGGGCCTTGAATCCATGATCCTCCTGCCTCTGCCTCCCCAGTCACTAGAATAACAGCATGTGCCACTGTGCCAGGCTCATTTTTAGTTGTTGGATGAAACTCTATACTGATTTACATTGTGGCTGCATTAATTTACATTCCCACCAATAGTGTATAAAGATTCCTTTTTCTTGAATCCTCACCTACATTTGTTGTTGTTTTTTTTTAATTTCTTTTCTTTTTTTTTTTTTTCTGGTACTGGGGGTTGAATTCAGGGCCTCGCGCCTGCATGCTTTGCAAGTGCTGGGCCACTGTTTTTTTTTTTTTATTTATCATTGGACATTTTTAATGTACACATTAATGTGATTCATTCTGACATGCTTTACATTGTGGCATTTACATATATGCATTTTGATGTACATTGTTCATATAGGTTCCCCCTTACCCTTTTTTTTTTTTTTTTTGATTTCTTGATGATAGCCATTCTGACTGGGGTGAGATAGGATCTGAGTGCAGTTTTGATTTGCATTTCCCTGGTGACTGAACATTTTTTCATGTATTTATTGGCCATTAGTATTTCTTCTTTCGAAAAGTGTCTGTTCAGTTCATTTGCTCATTTATTGACTGAATTATTTGTTCCTTTGGTGTTTAGTCTTTTGAGTTCTTTACATATTTGAATATTAATCTCCACTCAAATGAATGGCTGGCAGAGATTTTCTCCCCATTTGTAGGCTTCTGCATTCTGTTGATTGTTTCCTTTGCTATGCAGAAGCTTTTCAGTTTGATGCTTTCCCATATGCCCATTCTTACTATTATTTCCTGAGATTTGGGAGTAGTTTTCAGAAAGCCATTGTTTTCTGCCCATTTTTAATTGGACTGTTTATCTTCTTACGATTGTGTTATGAGAGTTCTTTATGTATTATGGATATATTATCCTATATGTGATTTACAATTGCTTATTCCCAGTCAGTGGCTTATATTTTAACTTTTAAATGCTATCTGTTGAAAGATTTTTGAAAGAAAAGAAGAAAGGACAAGACAGTTGTGCTGCAGAGATGTCTGGCAGTGTGGGTGGGAGGGATCAAAGGGGACAGAGAGCTCTTTTTGTAAATTGTAACAAAGGGAACAGGCACATGCTAAATTTCTTAAAATCCGCTGGGAATCAAAGGGTTATTGGAAGCTACTAATTGAAGTCTGTTTACAGTCTAGTTAATCAGTAAACCAGAATCGGTGAGACTACCAATGTGGGGATGTACAAAAACCTTTCAAAAAGTTTTCCAGGATTAGGAGAGGAAAAGAAGTGGAGAGCCGAGTGGCTATGCCAGAGCCACACAAATAATTTCCTGCATTGAAGGACACTGTCCTGAACCTCCAACCCGGTGCTGCCCGGCTGGCGTTTACTGGTGGACAGCTAGGCAGGGCTAGTTTCCCGCCCCTTGGAGTTTGGTGAAGAGGCTTGCTTGGACAGGTGGGGGCACATCTCAGTGGCTCTCTTGGCGGAAACCCTGCAAGATGTCAGACCTGCTCTCAGTCTTCCTGAACCTCCTCCTTCTCTTCAAATTGGTTGCCCCGGTGACCTTCCATCACCACCGATACAATGACCTCGTGCGGACTCTGTACAAGGTGCACAACCAATGCCCCGACATCACGCGGGTGTACAGCATCGGGCGCAGTGTAAAGGGGAGGCACCTCTACGTGTTGGAATTTAGCGACTACCCTGGGATCCATGAGCCCTGTAAGTTTTGAGCAGTTCCTCAGCTACGAGGCGCAGTGCCCTCGGTTCACAAATCTAGCAGTTGGGATTATTTGCAGGGAGGTCTGTGGAGCCCTCCACCTATACGCTTTACCTCTTCCACAACTCGCAATAAGTCTTTCCCTTCATAGTTCTCAAACTTCCCTTGCTTTTGTGGAGCTGCAAGCTCAGTTCAGGCTCCAGCCCCTCGCTTCTCCAGGTGTTGTTTGCTCAAGACCTTACCGGTAAAAAGTGAATCTTCTCTACTCCTTACCATCCCACTCTCTTGCCCCTCACTTTCCTTCTTTTTCTCTTTCTATTACTCTCACAATCCAACAGCTCAGTAGCATAGCAGAAATAATCAGCCTGTTAATTCTGCCAGGAAACTTAAAAGGGTTTAAGGAATATCTCTTCCAGGAATGCCAGCACCATAGGTCATGGTATACAGGAGAGAGTTTGAGGGTGGGGGTATTAGTTTTATTATTCCCTTGCTTCTATTGTCAAAGCAATCTGTTCTTAGATTAAAAGTTAGGAATTAGTTCTTGACAAACCTGAACAACGCATAACACATTGTCTCAAAATAAGCAAGCAAAAAATTAGAAGTTAGATAAGAAAAAAAAAAAACTACTCATAATTTCACCACTTACAGTTAACAGTTAATATACTGATGTGAACATCTTTCTACACTTTTTTCTGTTATTTAATCCTACCTCTCAAATCCACATAATTTTAAAAATGAAATCATTCTGTAACTATATTTCTCATTTCATAGTCTGCTGTGAAGAGCACCTGTATCTATAATGTAGATTTATTTCATCATTTTTTTGGCTGTGTAATATTCCATTGCATGGTTGTCTTTAACTGCTCATGTATTTATGAACATTTAAGTTGTTTCTAATTTCTCACTGCTTTATTTATAGCAATTGTGATACGCATGTTATGTCAGCTCTTTCTTCAAACTGTCAACTCCAAATCTCTGTTCCTCTCCATTTCTATACCTGTGGCCCTAGCCCAGTCTCCACCATAACCTGCCTAATTTATTGCACTAGACTCCCAGTGGGTATCCTAACTCTTAATTACTAATGGCTGCCACTCTCTGAACCCATTTGGTATGTAGATGCCATAATAATTTCCCTTGTTGTTGTTGTTGTTGTTAGGTGCCATCGAGTCGGTATCCGACTCATAGCGACCCTCTGTACAACAGGGGAAACACTATTGTCAGTGCTTCTCTGCTGTTCATAGGGTTTTCAATGGCAGATTGATTTTTGGGAGGGGGTTGCCAGGTCCTTTTCCCAAGCCTGCAGCACCTGGTGTTCCCGGCGGTCTCCCATCCAAGTACTAACCAGGCCTGACCCTGCTTAGCTTCCTAGATCTGACGGGATCAGATTCCACAGGGCTATGGCTGCAGGCAATAATTTCCCTAAATATATACTAATAGAATATTCTCACTCTTCTGCTTCGAAAACCCAATGGGTTCTGGCCATGAAAGCTTCAGAACTGGTGAGACTCCAGAAGAGCCATATGGGTTGTGGGAATAAGGCCTTTGCTTTGAAACTGCACTTGCATAGCCAGCACCTGCCTTTACTGAGATTGTGCATTCATTGTGAAAGCCGAAGACTGTCAATGGACATTAAGGCATTAGTCCCGGACTCCACACCCCCTTTTTAGTTCCTCTGTAATTTCTAGCATTCAAGGCCTTCCTTGAAGCTTTTTTGTACAATGGTAGCTCTCACCAATTCCTCTATTCTCTGAAGCTCTGTAACATTTTTAAAAGGATTTTTCTTTTCTTTTTAAATTTGTATTATGTTAGCATACAAATTAATGGGTTTCATTATGACATTTCCATATATGCATATCATTGTTCATGGCTCACGTTGCTCCCCATTACCCTCTCAAGTCCTCCCTTCCCCCTCCTGCTGATCTCCTTCCTCCCCACAAACAGCCCCTCTGCTTGTGTGCTGTGTATGTGTGTGTGTATTGTTGTTAGGTGCCATCAAGTCAGTGTCTGACTCACAGCAACTCTACAAAGAACATGCAAAATACTATTGCTATTGTTTCTCTGCTATTCATAGGGTTTTCAATAGCTGATTATTTTGGGGGACTGAGTTGCTGGGTCCTTCTCCCAAGCCTACAGCACCTAGTGTTCCCAGCAATCTCCCATTCAAGTACTAATCAGGCCGATGCTGCTTAGCTTCGGAGATCTGATGGGATGGGATGTGGCACGGCTGTAAGCATT
Source organism: Pedetes capensis (assembly GCA_007922755.1). Taxonomy (NCBI): domain Eukaryota; kingdom Metazoa; phylum Chordata; class Mammalia; order Rodentia; family Pedetidae; genus Pedetes; species Pedetes capensis. The sequence goes on from VMDO01023115.1 coordinate 15,501, forward strand.
ATCTATCTATCTATCTATATATACATTATGCACACACATACACACACATATATATACACACATATATATACATACATACATATATACAGATATGTATATATTCTGCATATGAGAGAAAATATGCAATATTTATTTTCCTTCCCCCATTACCCTTTCTTATTGCCGTTCCTCCCTTTAATTCCCTTTTTTCTCTACAAATAGTTCCCCTTCTGCTTTCATGACTGTTGTTGGGTACTATTGAGTTGGATCTGACTCATAGCGACCCTATGAACAACAGAACAAAACTACCCAAAACTATACCATGCACATGATCTTTTTATGTTTGAGCAATTGCTGCAGCCACTATATTTCTTCTTATTTTGATTTTTGCCACATCAGCAAAAGGAGGTCCAGGGGGTCTTACTTCATTCCTGTCATTATCCTACTTTGAGTAGGCAACTTTTCTCCAATTCTTTCTTGATGCCTTCCAGCCTGCAGGGCTTCATTTCCTGGCATGATATTTGGCAGTGCTTCTCTGCTCTATTCATAAGAGTATCAATGGCTAATTGTTTCAGGAGTGGACTGCCATGTCTTTCTCCCTACTCTGTCTTAGTCTGGAAGCTCAGCTGAAACCTGTCCATCATGGGTGGCCCTGCTGGTATCTGGAATAGCAGTGGCATGACTTTCAGCATCACAGCAACATGCAAGCTCCCACAGCACGACAAGCTGACAGACATGTGTGGGTTGTTTATAGAAGGTCTAGGGAACATACACCAAAAATAAAGAAAACATACAAACCTTCCACATTGCAAAGGAAAATTCTTTTTAATTCTGTGGAAAAGCTTCTCTCTATCAAGTTCAACATAAAAAGGAAGCCAGGTGTGATAGTACATGCTTGTAATCCTGTGTGCTGGAGATATACAGAGAGAGAGAGAGAGAGAGAGAGAGAGAGAGAGAGAGACCCCAGAGCAAAAAATGGAAAGTACCATACAAGGGAAGTCACAAAAAGCTCACTCCCCAGCAAGAAGAGTTCAAGATGGCATCACAGAGTATGACATATTTGAACTGGGCCTATAAGTTGGTGAAGAGGGTCTGGAAATAAGGAGATAAAGAGGTACAGAATAAAAAACAGTCATAGAGGCAGAAAATGTGGAGCAGTCTCTTGGCAAGAGCTATTATTATTATTGTTGTTGTTGTTGTTGTTTTGGTTTTTTTGAGACAGTCTTGCTAAATAGCCCAAGCTGGCCTTGAACTTGTTGTGCGGCTAAGGTTAGTCTCAAACTCATGATCCTCTTGTCTCTGCCTCCTGAGTGTGGGGGTTATAAGAATGTACTATCACACCTGGCTTCCTTCCTTTTAAAAGGGAGAGAGATGATTTTTGAGTGAGTCTAGTAGCTCTTTTCAGAGCCTCCATTCTCTTCTTAGTTGAACAGTTAACATGGCCACAGAGAAGACTAAGGATTGACACACAGACTCCTTCCTATTCTGCATCTCAGTACATGCCTTCTTGAATGTGAATGAGAGATTCTAGTCTCCTAAATGCCAGGACAATCACGTTTTCAACTGAGATGCTTACTAATAAGCTGGAGGGGGTCCTTTTGCTCTACCTAGCTCCGTATCCCTGAGTGACAGCAGCAAGTGGTGACAGCAGACAGATTGGAGCAGAGCAGTAGCAAGTGGAACTCTCTGGTGTTATAGCTCTTATGTAGGCTGAAATCAGGAATCCCAAACCTACATTTCAGCTCTTGTGTAGGCTGGGGAGGTTGGGAATACTAAACCTTTGATGGCAGCTGGCATTGTAGTTTCTAGGCAGGCAGATATCGGAGTCCTCAGCCCTGAGAGCATCCAGTGCTATAGCTCCCAGGCCTAGGATCTCTGATACCCTTTGTTCTAAAGACTTGATACCTCTCTAGAACTCTTCTAACAACCAGGACCTGCAGTTCTTGGGCTCTTTATAGCCTTCCATCCTTCAGCCTCAGCTCTGCCCTCTTCTCTTTACTTCCATCATCCCTCTTCTTCAGGCTCTGGTTGCTCTTCTGGGACTGTTTAGCTGCATCTTACTACCACAGCCACTGTCTCCATTGCGGCTATTTGGCTCCATTGCGGCTATTTGGCTCCATTGCCACTGTTCTACTGCTGCTGCTACTGCTGCCACCGCCACCATCACCACAAACCACTAACCATGTAGCTCTGCCTCTTTTGCAGCTGCCAGTTGCAGCTGTCAATGCCTTGCCACTTTCATTGCTCTACTTGTCAACTAGTAGGCTCTGCCCTTTTCAGACCAAATTGTCATGGCCCCTCCCCTACTGCCACTGTCAGAGCTGCATGGTTCTTGGCTCCATTTCCACTGATCTTGGAGCCACCTAGGCCACACTCCACTTCCCATCAATCAGTAGACCCTCATGGTTCCCCCACTGGTTCTGGTTTAATGTTAGAGGTGTACCAGGTGGCTCTACTTCCTGTCAATCAGCAGAGCCTCCCAGTTCAGCATTAGCTCTGGCTGAACAGCAGCAGCTCCTGGGCTCTGCTTCTGCCTGATCATTGGAGCTGTGTGTGCCTGTCCTGCTCCTGCCATTGCCATCAAGACAGCTGACCTATCTCCTGCTTCAGCAGATCTACTAACTGGCTGCCTTGCTGTTCTGCTGCTCTGGTATCCTCACCTCTGGCACTCCTGCCACTCTGTTATCTTCACCTTTTTCTCCATTTGACCTCCTCAGCCTGCACTACATAAAGTAGACAAAAAGACCACTGGAACGAAGCTTTTTATTGTGCCTAATGTTGTAACACCAGGGGAGTCAGTTCAGGAGTGTATTTCCCAGCTCACTGAGTAAGCTGAACTGCCTTCTTATATAGCCAAAAAGTGGGTGTTTGTACCAATCATAGTAAACCTGTCATGCAAATGAAGGTTTGTTTTTACACTAATCACAGCATTGTCCCTTTTGTTCCAGCCACAGAAGTCTCTACTAGGCCACCAGAGGAAGTGCTCCATCTCTGACTTGTGTGGAAAGAGTTTCAGGGTCATTTAGAATTTCACTGGGGCTTACAATGGCACGAAGTCTAGTGTAAACTGAAAACTGTTTGAAAGAGTCATGGCTAGAGCTGTACCTTCAGGAGCCAGAGTTGTGCTATAGCAGCAGTTGTCATGTGGCTTCCTCAAGGAATCTATGAAATATTCAAAACCACTGGTATATAAGGGTGGTTCAGCTGGCTGCTTGACTGAGACTCTCTTACTCAAGACGGCCACTGTAGCAAGGGAGAGTCCAACTGCTGCCAATTAGGGAGTCAAATCACCCATCCCCCAACATCTGTGGTTATTTACATGAGGATAAATATCATAAAGAATGCTTATAACAAAAAAACATTGTTAATAGAAATATTGGTTTTAGCAGTGTTTAGCAGTTCTTTCAATGATGCTTAATACCTGCCCAGTGCCCCAAGGAGAGATGGGTTTCCCTGATTTGTCTCAGGATGATTGGTGATTGTTATGATGTAACCTAGAGCACTTTATGAGAGAGTTTTTGGGTAAACCCTATCCTGAAAAATTTTCTCTGAGTAGCAGTGTGCTATTGAAAATGATACTTTAAATGCTAATTGGGCTTTGGCCTCTGTTATAGTCATTGGCTAGGTGGCCTTAGACATATTTAAACTCTTCCATCCCCATATCTTTCACTCTGAGGCTAATAGTGCCTACTTCACAGGTTTTCTGTGAAGATTAGAAATAATGAACATAAATGCATAGTGTACCTTGGGGTTTGATAAAAGGTAGTCATTATCCCTGGCAAGAATTTTTGTAGCTTTTGCAATTGCAGTTGGTTAAGAAGAGGCTCAGGGATTATTGGAAAAGGCCCAAATGAAAGCATGAGAATTTTGTTACTGATAAAGAGGGAAAGGTCCTTTTGCAAGGTCAGGAGTCAGTGGCTGTTCCAAACTTCCCCATCTTGTCTTTTCTTTCGTGTGCATTTCTCTGCTTGCTTGCAGTGGAACCAGAAGTCAAGTACGTGGGAAATATGCATGGTGACGAGGTGCTGGGACGGGAGCTAATGCTACAACTGTCTGAGTTTCTGTGCGAGGAGTTCCGGAACCGGAACCAGCGTATCCTGCGGCTCATCCAGGACACCCGCATTCACATCCTACCCTCCATGAACCCTGATGGCTATGAGGTGGCTGCTGCCCAGGTACAGAGCCCAAATGAGGTACTGGGCAGAGACTACAGCCATCTTATGAAACTCCCAGTAGACAGTGTCTTCTATCCCATTGCATGTCACTCAAAAACAAAAGATAACATGGGGGTGGGGGGGAGAAATATAAAATAAAGAGAGAAGATTGGTTCAGTCATGTAGCACCTCATGCAGTAACTGTGGGCTCTCACTAAGCCTCAGTTCCCTCTTAACTGGTCCAGGCAACCTCAAGGTTTTGTGAAGATCAATGAGGCAGTAACCCTGATGATGCCTTAGAAATTGGAAAATGCTATGCAAATGTGAAAGGATATTGCAAAATATATGACCTCTCCTGAACTTAAAGTTTTGAATATTGAATACCCCTTTCCCTCCAACCTTTGTGTTGGTGGGGTAAATAGCAAGGAGAGCAAGCTTTCCCCAGATTTGGAGGTGGAAAATTAATTGTAAAAAATTTAATTGTAAAAAATTGTGCAAGCCTTCATTCTTTATTATATTTCTGTAGGGTTTGCTCTTCTATTAGTGTAGTACTTAGCTTCTCAATTCTTTATTTTGGGGTTTTATTTGCAGTGACATAAGAAGAAAATGGCTATGGGCTTTTTACTTTATTTCCCAAAATAAATTCAAAACATCAGTTTGTCTTTCTTTAAATCAGCAATTCTCCTTCATGGCTGTGCATCAGAATCACAGGTAAAGATTTTTAAAGTAACAGATTCCTAAGTCCCACCCCAGACCTACTGAGGCCAGGCATCTATCTGCCTTCCACAATGGATACATTCCTTTAAAAGCTATATTTAAATGTTTGATTGGAGGGCGGTGTTAAAGCATATTTTAAACCTACTTAAGAATATGGCTAGGGGGTGATCAGAGGAAGTTTGGGGAATTGGGCCAGGATGTTGACCCCAGCATAAACTTTACTCTTGCCATCTCACAACCTCCTTCTGAAGTGACTCAACAAATGAAAAAAAGAAAACTTTATCCCACCACTGGAAATCACAGGGTGCCCACTGTCAAGCCTCAGGACTTGAGTTTCCAAAAAGCAGGAAAACTGTAGGAAGTCATGATCTATAGGAAAATTAGAATGGGGTGCAGGAAGAACCTGGTGTGGCTACTTTCCTTCGTTTGCTTTTCCTTTATGCAAGACTGAGAACCAACTCAGGCCTGCCTACATCCTTGGCCAAAGATGGGGTAGGAGGGAGTAAGGAAATCCTTGCCAGCCCAACAAATCCTAGAGCCATGTCTGGGAAACTAAGTCATCTTTGTTCACCTGGTGTATTCTTGTTCAGAGAGAGCAGACCTTGAACCTGAACCAAGAGAGGCCCTATCAGGTTCTCAGATTCCACTGCTCCCTGCCACGCCCAGAGAAAACCTATCAATGTGGCTACATAGAGACTCACCTGGCCACCAGACTTTAAAATCACCTGTAGGTGGGCAGAATAATGATCCCCCAAAGGTGTCCACATCCTAATCCTCAGGACCTTTGAATACTGTATGTTACTTCTTGTTGTTAGGGGCCATTGAGTTGGGTGCCACTGATAGTGACACTCATAGGGTTTTCGATGACTCATTTTTTTGGGGATTTCCTTCTCTTCTTTTTGTGGTGCTGGAGGTTGAAACCAGGGCCTCAGTGTCTACAGAGCAGCACTCTACCAACTGACCTAAACCCCAGCCCCATTGTTGTTGGGGTTAAGTGTTGTCGAGTCAGTATCCAACTCATAGCGACCCTATGTACAACAGGCAAAACAGGTATTGTTAACTGCTTCTCCGCTATTCATAGGGTTTTCATTGGCAGGTGTTTTGGGGAGTGGGTTTCTGGGTCCATCTCCCAAGCCTACAGCACCTGGTATTCCCAAGTGGTCTCTCATCCAAGTACTAACCAGGCCCGACCCTGCTTAGCTTCCGAGATCTGATGGGATCAGATGCCACAGGGCTATGGCTGCAGGCCCAGCCCCATTAGCAAGTGGGAATTAAAACTGAGATGGAACTAAGGTTGCTAATCACTTGACCTAAACTATCCTAACTTACTTGAGTGGGACCAGTATAATAAGTGTCCTTTAAATGTAGAAGAGGGAGGCTAAAAGTCAGAATCAGAGAGAGATTTGAAGATGTTATGGTGCTAGATCTGAAGGTGGAAGATGGGACCATAAGCCCAGGAATGTGGTTAGCCTGTAGAAACTGGAAAAGTCAGGAAACAGATTTCCTTTGGAAAGAATGTAGTCCTGCTGACACCTTGCTGTTAGTTCTGTGATACCTATCACCATCTTCTGACCTCCAGAAGTGTAAGATAATAAACTCATACTGTTTTAAGCCACTAAGTTTGTGGTAATTTGTTACAGCAGCAACAGGAATCTATTACATCATCTACCCTGTTTATGGAAACTTTCTGTTAGGGGAAGCCCCTTTTCTTCTTCCTTCTTTTCTTCCTCCTCCTCCTCCCTCTGCCCCTCCTGCCTCCTCTTTTTAAAACAAGTGATTTTATGGAATGTGAATTATATCTCCCTAAAGCTATTTTTTTAAAATGTAAGGTAACCACAGTCCTGAAACATACCACTCTTGTTTAAAGCTTCTCCTAGGATCCTGTAGGAAGTCATGATCTATAGGGAAACTTGAACCACATTACTGAGACTTCAAATAAGTTAAAGAAAAAAGCTACATCATTTGACAGATTAAGATAATATCTTTTAAAAGCTATACAATGTTCTTCAAATACAGGATTCCATCTGAAACCTTGTTTTTTCATCTCTTCATTTTCTCCCTAGGGCCCAAATGTATATGGGTATCTGCTTGGCAGGAACAATGCAAATGGAGTGGACCTGAACCGCAACTTCCCGGATCTTAATACCTATTTCTACTACAATGAGAAGTACGGAGGTCCCAACCACCATTTGCCCCTTCCAGACAACTGGAAAAGTCAGGTAAGAGATGACATTTGGCAACAGAAGAAAGCAAATCAGCATCTGGAATTTCTTACAGAGAGATTGCCACGCAGCCTTCACATTATCAAAACAAACAAGAATTAAGCATCACCTCACCGCTGTGTTCATTTGTCTAGAGCAATAATAACTGTGTTATGCTTTGTATTTAATCCCTCTCCTGGATAGAGCCCTTCAGGGAGCACATGCTCATTAATGTTTGATGTTAGTGGTGATGGTGGTAAAGGAGGTGAGAACCATATCATACAGGTGCATGGTACTTAATAATTTTACAAAGTTCTTTCATAGCCAGTGTTTCACTTGATTATCATAAGGCTGTGCAGTGAAAGCACCAAGCAGTGTTATCCATCCTGTTTTATAAATGTTCACTTATAGGTAAAATAATTTACATTCACATAGCTAACAATTGAGGGAATTGGGATTAAAAGCCAAGCCTTCTGATTCTTACTTCAACATTCTTTGTATTAACACTAGGCTGTTGACAGAGCTCTAGCATTCTATAGAGGTTTCTCTTATGTGTAATCAGTTGTATGTTCATCAACAATTAGCTACAGGAAGAGGGTCAAGAATTTAACTGTTATGGTTTTTCCTCTTTCCTTCCTATATGACCCATGACACTTTACCACACTTCCCCTCATTTCCTGTGCTCTCTCAATGGGAGATATCATTTGTCAACCTCTCAGTGATGTGAAGGGTTACATCCCGGTGGTGGGCCTCCTCCTGGGAATAATGAGTATTGTCCTTGGGACATAACTGTCACCTTTGGTTTTTATACTGCACAGAATAGTTCTAAACATTCTGTTTGTGAATATCTCATCTTAGGGACTAGGGAGAAAAAAAGTAAAGAGGGTGTATGACTTTATATTGGGAGTCTCCTAAGTAGAATATTCTCAGGTTTTTTTCCCCTTAAAAGTGAAATAAAAGTCATGCTGACATGTTGGATTTCTGATAACAACTGTCCTCATGGCTCATATAAATAAAATAAGTCAAAAATACCTGTGTAATAGTCAGTATATCTAACCAGAAGAATGTTTTAATTTGTTAAACTTGTTTCTCTAAGTAAAATAAGGTAATTGAGTTCATAATAATTAGGCTCCCACTCAGTCCTTTGTTTAAATCTCAGAAGAAAAGAAGATAATGAGAAGTCTTTCTTACTTTTGATGTAAAAGCTTGAAATAACAGGAACAGGGAGAATCTGGCTTTTTTCTGAGGGAGGCTTAGGGTATTAAGAAAGGACTGCTTCAAAGGGCCTGCACTCTGGTCATGGACCAGGACTGGTACCCTTGGTATTTCAGCCCTCAACCAGAAAGTGGAATCTTGGTCAATGATGGACCACAGATACAACAGAGGTCCCATAAGATTATATCCTCTGCTGGTGCCATAGTCAACTTAGTTTGTATAAGTACACTCCATGATTTTGTACAACGACAAAATCATCTAACAACACATTTCTCAGAATGTATCCTCACTGTCAAGTGACACATGACCGTGGATAATATGACACCCAACTTTGTTCATCCAGTCCCTTTTGGGATGGAAATATGAGGCCTTCAGAGCTGACCGTTGGTCCAGGAGGAGCCATTAACTCATTAACAGCAAAAAATAGACAGGCACATCCATTCTGAGATGAGGAAAACCACTGAAGACTGTAAATTATTTAGTTATACTGCAAGTCCAAGTGGACCTAAGGCTTTCTTTAGAAACTGTCACTTATTAGCAATATAATATGCTACAGAAAGGGTGAAATTTCACTACTTAGCAAAGACTAGGCCTTATGATCATATGTCTAATCTATGAAGTTTGGATATGACACATGTCAACATTACAGCAAATATGTTGGGAGAAGATCGTGGTTGAAAAATCGTTACTATAAACCAGTGCTTTCCAGCATTATGTTCTATGGCCCTAATTTTCTTTAAAGGTATCTTAGAATCTACTGATATAGTGGGTAATGTAAAAACATTTTCCTAGAGGTCAGAAAGAAATAGAGCTGGGACTTTGAACTCACCAGTCATGCTGCTGCTTTTCAAATAGATGTCTGTCTGTCTGTATGTCTCTCCTTCTCTCCCCCAGCAAAATTGAGTGAAAAATAGAGAGTTCCCATGTTCTTCCTGTTCTCTCCTCACCAACTGCACTGTCAATATCTCACACCAGAATGGTACATTCATAGCAGTCAGTGCGCCTCCATTGACTCAGCCCTGGCACTCATAGTCCATAGTTTACATTAGTGCTTGCCCCTGGTGTTATAAATTCTGTGTTTTGGTGAATGTCTGCTGATATGCATCCACCATTGTAATTTCACTGCCCTGAATTCTCTTTGTACCTATTTTGCATATTTTATTTCCATATAATGTTTCACTTTTAAAAAGAATTCCATACATTTAATTTTTTATTGGAAATTTTAATGTACAACTTAATGTGTTTCATTCTGACATGCATTTCATTGTGACATTTCCATATATACATTTTATTGTACATTGCACAGATAAGTTCCCCCTTACCCTCCTGTGCACTTCTTCTCCCCATCACAACCCCCCACCAATGACCTCTCTTTCATTTGCATGTCTTTTTGTGGTAATATATTTCTATATATTCTGGGATCCCACCTATGTTTAAGATTGAAACTTTTTCTGTAGTGAACTGTCTTTTTACATTGTCAGTACTATTACCTGAATTTTCTAGCCCATCCATGTTATTACTATTCTTTGGTAGTACGGTTATAATTATATTTATTTCCAGAACTATTAAAGTTGGGTTGTTCACCCTGAGGTCACTCCCTGCCCCATTCCTCATTCCTCCTTGTTCCTCCTCTCCCCCCTCTCCTCTCCCAGGATTTCCTCCTTTTGTAGATCCCTCCCTCCTTCTTTTGCACTCCCCAAATTGTCCCTTCTCTACTAACTCAACTTTAGCTTTTTATTATGTTCTGACCTCCGCATAGGATTTTTTCCTTCTTTTAATTTTTGATTCATTTCCCACATATGAATGAGAACATGTGGTATTTCTCTTTCTGGGCTTGTGTTCATTCACTTTTGCTGCAAATGGCATTATTTCATTTTTTTGATTGCTGAGTAAGTATTCCATTGTGTATATGTACCACAGTTTTTTTAATCCATTCTTCTGTTGATGGGCACTTTGGTTGATTCCATATCCTTGCTATTGTGAAAAGTGCTGCATTGAACATGGTGATGCAGGTGTCTCTGTGGTATGATGATACATCTCCTTTTGGGTAAATTCCTAATAGTGGTATAGCTAAGTCATATGGTAGATCTATTTTTAGTTTTTTAAGATAGCTCCATACTGATTTCCAAAGTGGTTGGACTAATTTACAGCTCCACCAGTAGTGTAAGAGGATTCCCTTTTCCCTGCAACCTCGCCAGCATTTGTTATTTGTTTTATTGATCTTGGCCATTCTTACTGGAGTAAGGTGAAATCTCAGAGTTGTTTTCATTTGCATTTCCCTAATGGCTAGGGATATTGAGCATTTTCATGTGTTTCATGCCTTTATGGGCCCTTCATTTGAAAACTGTTCAGTTCCTTTGCCCATTTGTGTATTGGGTTATTTGTTTTCTTGGGTATTTTTTTTCTTGAGTTCTTTATAAATTCGGTAATTAGACCTCTGTCTGATGTATAGGATGTGAAGATTTTTTTTCGCATTCAGTGGAGATTTCCTTGACTCTCCTGATTGTTTCCTTTGCTGTACAGAAGCTTTTTAATTTCATGTAATCCCATTTATCTCTTCTTGTTGCAATTTCTTGAGCAATTGAAGTCCTGTTAAGGAAATATTTTCCTATGCCTATATGTTGTAACGTATTGCCTATCCTATCTTCTATTAATTTTAAAGTTTCTGGTTTTATGTTGAGGTCTTTAGTCCATTTTGAGTTAACTCTTGTGCATATTGAAAGATGTGGGTCGGTTTTTATTTTTCTGCAAGCGGATATCCATGTTTCCCAGCACCATTTATTGAAAAGGCTATCCTTTTTCCAATTTACTTGCTTTGCTCCTTTGTCAAAAATTAGGTGGGTATAGGTGTGTTGAGGTATTTGTGGATCTTATATTCTGTTCCACTGGTCTTCAGGCCTATTTTTGTGCCAGCACAAAGCTGTTTTTGCCACCACTGCCCTGTAGTATAAAGTCTGGGATTGTGATTCCATCTGCACTAGTTTTGCAGTTTAAGAGCATATACTTAGTTTTTGAAACCATCATTCCAAGAGTCATATTTTCCCCAGCTACACTTCTCTGTTTTATTCGGACATGCTACCACATCAGGCCACTTCCTGACAGCAGCCACGTGGCACCTTCAGTCACACCTTGGTTGCCAACCTCTCATTTCTTCACAGGTGGAACCTGAGACGCGAGCCGTGATCCAGTGGATGCGCTCCTTCAACTTTGTTCTGTCAGCCAATCTCCATGGAGGGGCAGTGGTGGCCAACTACCCATATGATAAGTCCCTTGAGCATCGGTTCCGAAGCACCCACCGCACTACCAATTCACCCACGCCTGATGATAAGCTTTTCCAGAAGGTATGAAGAATGGCAGCTTATCCCTTGAGGAGAACTTGGGGTTCAAGATATGAGCTTCAAGTCAGTAACACAGAGCCCCCTCAGCAACATGTCCACAAAAAGAGAACAGAAAACACCACTTGCTTGTGAGGGGCTTATAGTCTAAATTATATTTTGTTTTGAGTGATAAGCCATAAATTCATGAAAACTAAATAGAAAGGAAGCTCTATAGTATAATTGCCATGATGTAAAAAATACTAAACTAATGAAAAACAAGAAATATGCCAGAGACTTAGTGGTCATAAGTTAGTGGAATTAAGAGTGAATTTTAGGGGTTCTAATTTATAATTTTATACATCTATGTAATACATCTATGTTAATGAAAAGTAGACCATGCACATAAAACATGTTTAAATAGTAATCTAAAACAATAGAATAAAATTAATATATATTAACATATACTAATTTATATACTCATGATATATAAATATATTTCATAAATCAATTTATGATTATTTCATAATATATTAACTAAATTATAAAATGACATATAATTATATATGAATATACTAATATATTTATATATAAGTAATGACATATAACATAATATTAATTATAATCCATCAATTAATGATGTAGAGAATAATACCAATTTTTGCTTTACAAAGCAAACATATATTTTTGTTTAATAATCATTTTGTCCACTGTTATGAATAGTAATAAAAGAGAATGATAAAGAGAGTTTGAATGTGTACCTTTCTTTCCAAGACACATTTCTTACCTGCCAAAACACAGTACCTTTCCTGCTTTACTTGTTTCTTGATTCCTTATAAAATTCAGCTAGAAAATGGTATAAGTAGAAGGAACCTGCTGAATCATCTAGTATCACCCCTCAATTTGCACATTCCCTTAAGGGAATGGAAAAATTAGAACACAGATATTGTAACTCTAGTCCACATCACACTTGTACACACATAGATGCACACACATCTGAATTAACACATGTACTTACACACACACACACACACACACACACACACACACACACACACCATCTCTTTATCCCTGACCATATTTTCTTCCACTAAACCTATTATCAGGTGTTCATCAGTTGTGGGCTCACCCTAGCTCTGAGTGTGAGCATTGCTCTAATAGTTGGGAATACTTGAGGTTGTTTTCTGCCTGTTTTTCCTATAGTTGGCCAAGGTCTACTCCTACGCACATGGATGGATGCACCATGGTTGGAACTGTGGGGATTACTTCCCAGATGGTATCACCAATGGGGCTTCCTGGTATTCTCTCAGCAAGGGTAAGGGGAATCCTGGGAACTGCTCAAACTGAGGTAGAATGGTGCTCATTTCTTCTTCTGGATAACCAGTTTTCTTGGGGAAATGGTGAGAATACTGTAGAGTTTTGTACTTCAGTAGAAAAGTGAAAAATGGAGAAGTCCCAGACTGGCATTTTAGTATCATCTCATGATAATTTAAAATCAAAGAAGAGACACCTTATTGTTCCTGTAACATTAGGGCATAAGAGGAAAATAAGTGATGTGAGTTCTGAGATAAAACTGGCTTTGAACTCAACATACTCTTTTACCAGTTGTGTGGCTTTAGACTAGTTATTTAAACGTTTTGGTCTTTGCTTGCCTTATCTCTAACTAAGCCTAACAATACTTGCCACATACCTTTGTTGCTCTAAGTAAAATAACACACATAAAGGATTTGGAAATGTCTGGCATATATATGTTATTGTGTTGTTAGGTGTCATTGAGTCAGGTCCAACCCATAGCAACCCTATGTACAACAGAACAAAATACTCCCTGACATGATGCCATGCTCAGCACTATGTCAGTGCTTCTCTGCTATTCCTAGGGTTTTCAATGGTGGATTATTTCAGGAGTGGATTTTCACATCCTTATCCCATTTTTTCAGTGCTAGGGATTGAACCGAGGGCCTCAGAGAGTGCAGAGTGGCACTCTATCAACTGAGCTAAAACCTAGCCCTTATACATGTTAGATTTTTTAAAGTAGCACAGAGGTGTGCCTTACATAGCTGCAGAGGAGCAGACTCTCTGGCCTGGGCAGCATCAGTTCCCCTGACATCTGGTCTCTGTTCCCTGATTACCTACCTCCCTTAAGCAGGAGTTTTCTAGAGGCATTGGCCTTGGACAGCAGAAAGCAAGGAGTTTCTTTGTTTCCTGAGTCTTGCCCATGACCAAGATGAATCTCTGATTACAAATCTTTAGCAGATAAGGAAGCTAGGATAGGAAGAAGTTGAAGCAGGAAGGGGGACTTTAAAGTTTGGGGTCTTACATTTAAGTCTCTGATCCATTTTGAATTAATCTTTGCAGATGGTGTTAAAGCACTTTTTTTTTTTCTTAAGTGATATAGGGTCTGTGTAGCCCAGGTTGGCCTGGAATTCATGATCCCTCTGCCTCAGCCTCCAGAGTGGTGGGATTACAGGCATATGCCACCAAATCTGGTGCTTTCAGCACCATTTGCTGAAGACTGTCCTTTCCCCATTGCATGGTTTGGGAACCCTTTTCAAAAATCATTTCTGCATAGATGTAAGAGCTTCTGATCTCTGTCTTCTATTCTGTTGGTTTACTTGTCTGTCTTGATGCCAGTACCACACTGTTTTGATTCCTGTAGTTTTATAATAAGCTTTGTCCTTTTTCAAGATTAGTTTAGCTATTTGGGTCCCTTTAGATTCTGTATGAATTTTAGGATAAGTTTTTCTATTTCTGCAGAAAAAAAAATCATAGGGATTGCATTGAATCTGTAGATCACATTGGGTAGTATAGGCATCTGTCAGTGGACAGTTTTTAACCCAAATGAGTATGCAATATAAATGTCATCCTAATAATCAGAAACATTAAAAAATAATTGGTTCAACTGAGCAATTGAATAAGACAGAAGATTAAAGCAGGCTATTATTATTATTATTATTACTCTTATTATTATTTGTGGTACTAGGGGTTGAACCCAGGGCCTCACGCCTGCATGCTTTGCAAGTGCTGGACCACTGAGCTGTGCCCCCAGACCTTTTTTTTTTTTATCTTTGAGACAGGGTCTCGCTAAATTACGCAGACTGCATCTGGTCTTGAACTTGCGATCCTCCTGCCTCTGCCTCCCAAGCCGCTGGGATTACAGGTATATGCCACTGCACCTGGCTGCAGGCAATTATTATTGTGGAAAAAAATAAATACACCTGCCCTCTGCTTTTTCATGAGTCAGATTTTCTGGGACAACTATTTTCGGATTACTGTTGTATTCTCAGTTAGGGTAAAGGATATGAAAGCAGAATATTTACCTCATCTCTAGCCCCCAGTTCTGAAGAACATCTGAGAAAATCCTTAATGCAATACTTGTGCCTGCTCTAATAGTAAGACACAGCTAAGATGTAGACTTGAGAAGAAGAGGGACAAGAAATGAAATTAAATCATGAAATGGAAGAAAGATAGAGAATGCAGATGATGAGATGGGCCTTGACGAAGAGAGGAAGCTAGAGAGAGAGGAAAGCGTGGAAACTGTGAACTAAAGGTCAAAAGGTAGAATAAGAGTTGATAAGGGTGGTTGTGCAGAAATTGTGATTAAAAAGGAATGAGATGGGTATTGACTGGGAACTTGGGTATGCAAATCTGCCACTGCCCTCTCTCCCCCAGGAATGCAAGACTTTAATTATCTCCATACCAACTGCTTTGAGATCACACTGGAACTGAGTTGCAATAAGTTTCCCCACCAAGAGGAATTACAACGGGAGTGGCTGGGTAATCGGGAAGCCCTAATCCAATTCTTGGAACAGGTAAAATCTCAATTTTCAACCTTCTTAGTTGCAAAGGAGAAGCATTTGCCAATGGCAAGCCAGGTTTTTTGGTGGCTCAAGTCTGACTTTTGCTCTGACTCAATACAATAAATGTGGCCTGCTTCTACCAATGAGATTTGTTCCTTCAACATTATGGGACACAACTATCTGTCAGAAACTTTACTATAAGTTGAGAATTAAGAGTAAACAAACAACTTTCTCTATCCATATGGAACTGACATTCTAATAACAGATGGGCAATAAATGAAATAAGAAAGTAAATTTTTTAACATGTTAAGAAATGCTATGAAGAAAATCTTACAGAATAAGTGCTTCTTTCTTTCTTTCTATTTATTTATTTATTTATGGAGCTAAGGCTCCATCCTTGAACTTACTATGTAACTCAGGCTGGACTCAAACTCCCAATCTTTCTGTCTCCACCTTAGCAATGGCAGGATTACAGGCATGTACCACCATGCTTGGCTTATTATTTACGTCGAGATACTGTCTCAAAGTTTTCACAGGCTGCCTCTGGCCTCCAACTTGCAATCTTCCTGCCTCAGCCTCCCAAGTCATTGGGATTATAGGTGTATGCCACATTATGTAGCTTGAGAAGCTGACTTTTACACAAAAATTTTAAGGAGATGAGAGAGAGAATCATACAACTATCTAAGACAAAAAAGAAAGCTCTCCAAAGTGGACACACAAATTCAAAGCCAACAATAAACATATAAAAAACTGCAAATCAAAACTACAGCGAGATACCACCTCACACTCATTAGGATGGTTGCTATTAATCAGAGCATTACAAGTGTTTGCCGGGGTGTGGAGAAACTGGAACCCTTGTGCATTATTGAGAGGAATGGAAAATGGTGCAGCTGCTGTGGAAGACAGTTTGGCAGTTCTTAAAAATAATTAGAAATTGGGCTGGGGTGTAGCTCAGTGGTAGAGCACTTGCCCAGCATGTGCAAGTTCCTACATGGGATCCCCAACACCACAAAAGAAAATAAAATTTTAAATAGAATTACCAGAGTCAGGCAGAGACTGGGGGATAGCAGGTTCAAGGCCAGAGGCAACTTGCATTACTTAGTAAGACCCTGTCTCAATTTAAAAAATAAAAAATAAAAAATGGGCTGGAGGTGCAGCTCAGTGACAGAATGCTTGCAAAGGACTTTTTTTCAGCCCCAGTACCACAAACACACACACACACACACACACACACGAATTACCATATAATATTGCAATTCCATTTGTGGATATTTATCCAGAAGAATATGAAGCAAAGTCTCAAAAAGATATGTACACACCTATGTTCATAGCATTTTTCTTTTCTCCTCCTCCTCCTCCTCCTCCTCCTCCTCCTCCTCCTCCT
>VMDO01023116.1:0-32256 GCA_007922755.1 Pedetes capensis
TCCCGCTGCTGGCCACTGTGTAGCTCCTCTGAAGCCCAATCCCTAATTTCAGTGTACGCCTAGTTTCTTTCTTTATCTCTCAAACTAAATTATCTGTTTCTATTTATTCAATTTGTGTTTTAAACCCCTAATCGAGGCTTCTTATTGCTCCGGGACAGAAGGTGTGTGTTGTCTGTCCGCCATCTTGACTCCTCCTCCCTCATAGGGTTTTTCAATGGCTGATTGTTTCAGGATTGCTTTGGGAGTGGATTACCATGTCATTCTCCTGTTTGTGTGGTACTGGTGATCAAGCCCAGGTCCTCAGAGAGTACAGCATGGCACTCTACCAACTGAGCTAAACCCCAGAGGACAGAATAGGTTCTTTTAAATCTTCCTTAGCTGGAGTATTTATTCTGTAGACTGTTATCCTACCTAAGAGTCTGGAGTTACATTTCTAGCAGAGTTTTTAGCCATGTTAGAAATGTTCTGTGCCTATGCTATGCAATATAGAAGCCTTCAATAGAGTAGCTCAGTAGCTAACAAGCACTTGAAATGTGGCTATTACAGATGAGGAAATAAAATTTTAAGTTTATTTTATTTAATTAATTGTAGTTGTAATTAATTGTAGTTAGTGGTTATAACATCAGACAGTACAGATCTGCAGGCAAGAAAGTGGACAGCTGTTAAGGACCACGTCATCTTTGGAGTGTGGCTAGGGATGGCTATGGGGAAGAGCTCTCTCACTACCCTGCTACCCCTAGGACATCTGTCACCACGTGGTTCTCATGGACTGGACATTGGGGATGGGTCCTCTGAAGTGTCACTGATGGAAGACAGCCAGCCATTCTCTCCAATACCTGTGTGTGCCTGTCACCAGCAACACTCCCTTCTCCTTTTAGTTATCGAGATAATAGAGTCTTGCAAAGAGCAGCTTTGGGAAGGTGCCAGCCTTAGAGATAGGGAGGCAAGGATTTTTCCCCAAAGCCAGGGGCCTAGATATGAAGGCCGTATGGCAGCCTAGGGAAGTGTGATGAAATCCACAATCCATCCCCAAGCCTGCCAGGAGCTCCCCCTGTGCCCACCCAGGAGCAGGCTGCTGCTCTTGCTGGGCCTCAGTCTCTTTTCTATAAACTGAGAGATTAGACTTCTTAATTTTTCAACCAGATCAAAAAGTTTCTGCAAATACTTATTCCCAGAGATAGCAATTTCAATAGTGAAGAGAGGAGAGTCTATAGATTTACTTCCTGATATGAGGCACAGAGTAAAATTAATTTAGCAGTAATTTTAAAAATGGGAATAGTAGATAGTCCATGGTGTTATTGGCAGGAAGCAAGTGGTGCCAGTAAACTTAGCAGCAAAGAAACATAGAGGCTGAGAAGAATACAGGGAAGAGGGGATGGAGGAGAATCATTGTGAACAGAAAATAGAGGGCAAGGCAAAGGCCACAGAGGGTCAGATAAGTAGCAGGAGAATTGCAGGCCATGAAAGTCTATGGAGGGTGACGCCACAACAATCAGACCTCTGCCAACTGAGGCAAGCAATTCAGTCTGGGGCCGAATGCAGCACGTCGTGCCAGTGGTACAGAAGTCCTGACTTGTTCAGCCAGCATCTGAGAGCCCAGAGGAGGACAAGGCCGCGGGAGTAGCTTGGCTTCATTGATGCTAAGGCAGCCCCTTCCTGGCTGCCACAGTGGCAGTGTTGCTGACCCACATGAGTACCTCAAAAACCAAAACTGTGATGTCAGCCCCTTTCTGGCCCTTTAATTATCTGGGGTGCTGCTCTGTGCTGGTGGTGAGTTAAGTGCCGAGGGGATTCTAGTGTACAGTCGCCGCTGGAAACTTCTGTTTTCTTGGGTGCCAAACCCTTGTGCTAACCAGGAGCTACAATGGTGAACTAGGCAGACATGGTCCCTGTCCTATCCAGGAGCAAGTACTTCCAGAGGTAGTAAAGGCACAGCGTGGTTTGGGGAATAAGAATTACCTCTATACTATAGAGGAAGACAAGGATAAGCAGGAAGTAACTATTACTATGCATCTTAGTTTATTCTCAAGGTCTCACAGCTGGAAAATGGTTAGTCCAGACTCACTTCTATCAAGCCAGGTCTCAACACCCTGGGCTCCACCTCTGTAGGCTACTGAGGAAGGGGACTTTCTAGTGGCCCCTTCTCTATAGTTTCTAGACACCTGGAAAGCTCAACAGATTATGGCCATACCTAGAGTTACCCGACATTTAAGAGTGACTGGAGGCTGAGGACCCTGAGATACACACACTGTGGATCAGACAGTAAGAAGACACCTCAGTTGAGGTACCCAGCAAGGAAAAACACCTACAAGAGTAGGTTGTTGTTTGTGGTGGGAGGAGTTGTTGAGTCAGGTCTGATTCATAGCCGCCCTCACAGGGTTTTCAATAGTTAACTATTTGGGGATTATTTCGGGAGTGCCACATCCTCCCATTTTTGCAGTGCTGGAGATTGAACACAGGGCCTAAGAGAGTGCAGCATGGCACTCTACCAATCAAGCTAAACCCCAGCCCACAAATGTATGGATACCTGATATTTGCTCGGCAATACACTGAGTGCTAAAGATACAAAGATGAAAGACTCTCAGTCCCAATCCTCCTCATGAGTTACATAGACCGTAGGAGAAGATAGCATAGCACAACACACTTGTGAATGTTCTGGAGCAGGAGTTGCCAACCTTTTTCTGTTAATAGCTAGATAGTAAATATTTTCAGCTTTATTGGCCACTGTCTCTGCCACAAGTAGTTGATTCCCCATTGTAGTACAGGAGCAGCCACAGGCAATACACAGATAAAGGAGCACAGCTATGTTCTAATAAAATGTAATTCACAGATACTGAAACTTAGATTTCATGTCATTTGCACTCGTCACTAATTGGTATTCTTTTGATTTCTTTTAATTATTTAAAATTTTAAAAATCATTCTTGTCTTGTAGGCTATACCAAAAACTGATAGTGGGCTGGACTTGGATTGTGGGTTATATATAGCTTGCCAGCTGCTACTCCAGCAGTGCCACAGCAGGAAACATGAAGGAAGAAATGGCCATGGCTACCAAAGTTGGAGCATCAAGGGAGATTTCTCAGAGAAAGTGGAACTTTAATTTCTCCCAATTCACCTGGCTGCCCTTTAGCCAGTGACTATTTTCTTACCTGGAACAGGACCTGTAATCAGACTCCAATGAATTCTCTAGGTATTCTTTAAAGGAAGAAATAAAGTCGGACTAAAAATGTTCCTTGTGCATTTTTAGCAATCATTGTCTGCCTTCTCTACATTGGAATATGGAGCTACAAAGTACTCTGACAGGGGAACATGATCCCTGCTTTAGCAAGAAGTCAGGAAAGGCGGTGATGGGGAGGGAGTTTCAAAACTATCACTGAGCATCTTCTGTGTGCCAGAGAAGGCTCTACTGTTTCACCTGTTTTTTCATTTAAGCTTTGCAGTTTTCCCTCATGTTATTATTGCCATCTCTACTTTACAGATGGGGCTGGGGTTTAGCTCAGTTGGTAGAGCGCCGCTCTGCAGTCTCTGAGGTCCCGAGTTCAATTCCCACCGCCACAAAAATGGGAGAAGGACGTGGTAACCCACTCCCAAGGCAATCCCGAAACAATCTGCCATTGAAAACCCTATGAGAGTCGCTATGAGTCAGAAATGACTTGAAGGCACCTAACAACAACAACAACTTTACAGATAAGGAAACTGAGACTCAGAGATGTAACCATCCTCCAAGTCACAAAGTTAGTAGATGGTAGAGTGGAGGCTGAGCTCAGGCTATGAGGTTGTAAGGCACAATTCCCTGATCAGGCCTCCTTTCTTAGATAATTATTTTCAGGAAAACAATGAGCAAGAAGGTTTGCAAACAGAACTGAAATTGCATAAAAGTTTCTAGAAAAATTAATTATGAATTACAAAGTAGGTAAGTGCCTTGGAAAACTTTCAATTAGAATACACGTGGGAAATACCACTATTGGTCTCACTTGCTTACCCTCTTAGATCACAATTTTATCCAATCAAAAAAGGCAGGGGTTGGTAGGAAGAGCAATAGTGCTTAGAAAGCCAGTGTTCTTGAGGGCTTTCCGTATTATTGGACTCTGAAAGATTTATATTTCCGAGGATAACTCTTATGGGGCAGTTTAGGAATTGAAACCTTTATATAAAAGAGTTCCAGTCTAGTAATAAAATTTATGCATTATTTTATTAATATTTCCCCAAGCTTCTTATAAAGAGAGGAGGCAGGTAATATTGTTTCTGGCTTGGAAGATAGTTTCTTTTCATCAATTCTCAGCACTTGCCTGCATTATGTGTTTCTTTCTCTTAAAATCAGAGTTGCTGATTCCACTAGAAAACTCAGGGAAGAGAAATGGTCCTTAAACAGTGCATCCCTGTCCCAGACTAGAGCTCAGCTGGTTTGCCTTTACATGCACTGATTTAGGCCTTTGTCCCTCCTCACACTTGAGGGAATATTGGCCATGCACCGCTCTGGTGTCCATCCCAAATTTTCTGGCAATAGCACTCTTCTCCTTTGAAGATTCAGCCATTTTTCTGCTGCAGCCTGTGGATTTGGGGCGAAACGTGTAACATGGGCATAAGCCAGTTGTGCAGCCATCCCTATACGTAGACAGACAGCTGCCCTATGATATCCTGTGGTGCTATCCTGTCTGCTAGGAAGGAAATGTATTTCTTTTCATTTGATTGACAGGCATATTTCCACTTCATAGGGCTAGCCTACCTAAGAACAGAGTTGAAATTAGGAAGGGGAACAGAGAAATAGAAAAAGAAACCAATTTTCAAGACATCTATGAGCCTTGGGTCAAATAATACATTTGTTAGATGAGCCAATAATTTGTTTAAGGATTAAAATTAAATTTTTTTCTTTTTCTTTTTTTGCAGAACTGGGGGTTGAACCCAGGGCCTTGTGCTTGCATGGTTTGCAAGTGCTGTACCACTGAGCTGCACCCCCAGCCCATTTTTTTTTTTTAATTTTTTGAGACAGGGTCTTGCTAAATTACACAGACTGCCTCTGGTCTCAAACTTGTGATCCTCCTGCCTCTGCCTCCTGAGTCGCTGGGATTACAGGCATACACCATCATGCCTGGCTTAAATTTGTTTTTCTATTGTTTGCAATCTAATTTCCAGTCTATAGAAAATATGAGGGACAGAAGAACAAGTTAAATAACACTATGAAGAAATAATCAGGACCAGGAGTATAGTCAGTGGTAGTGTACTTTCCTAGTATGTGTGAGGCCTTGGACTCCATCCCCAGCACTGGAGGGAGAGAAAGTCAGAAAAGTCTTGAACTAAGGATGTTCTATAGGTCAAGCACCTGAACTTAAAAAGTCAATTTTTTTTTTATGTAAGAGAACCTCATTGGAGTCTAGACTATAAGAAACTAAAATGACATAACAAAACAACAGAGCCTAGCCTCTAATCTGGCAGAGAAAGGGAAAAAAAAGGAAAGGAAAGGAAAGGAAAGGAAAGGAAAGGAAAGGAAAGGAGAAGAGAAGAGAAGAGAAGGAACTGTGAAAGACATTCTTGAAGCAACTGGGAGCACTTGACTATGAACTCCATATTAGATACCATTATGCAATATTTATTGATCTTATTAGAGGTGGCAATACTATTATTGTTAAGTGGAGGATTGTTTTTATTCCTAGGAGACAAATGCTGAGGTATTTATAAGCAGGGTATCTATGTCAACAACTGACTCTGAAATGTACAGAAAAACTACACACGTAGAGAAAGAGGAAGACCACCTGGGAGTATCAGTTGCTACAGCCTTGGGAAAAGGACCTGGCAGCCCACTCCTGAAACAATTGCTGTTAGGTGCTGTCAAGTGGGGTCCCACTCATAGCAACCCTATGTACAACAGAATGAAAAACACTCTCTGACACTGTGCAATGCCCAGCATTATGTCAGTGCTTCTCTGCTATTCATAGTGGGAGAAGGGCCTGGCAATCCACTCCCAAGGCAATCCCGAAACAGTCAGCATTGAAAACCCTATGAGGGTCGGTATGAGTCAGATACCGACTTGATGGCACCCAACAACAACAACAACATCTCTGCTATTCATAATGTATTCAATAGCTGATTGTTTTGGGAGTGGGATGCCACGTTATTCTCCCATTTTTGTAGTGCTGGGGATTGGACCCAAGGCCTCAGAACATGCAGAACAAGCATTCTACCAATGAGCTAAATCTCACCCGAAACAATTAGCCATTGAAAACCCTCTGAATAGCAAAAAAGCACTGACAATAGTGCTGGGCATGACAACAGTGTTAGGGAGTGTTTTGTTCTGTTATAGATAGGGTCACTATGAGTCAGATAAGACTCGATGGCACCTAACAACAAGGACTTGCGATAATAGAATTATCTGCTACTAATGATAAAATTTATTTTTTAAATGATTTAAAGTTTACATGAGAAGAAATTAAAGTCAGGAAAATAATTAGAAATATTAACAGCACTGTATCTTTTCTTTATGCAGGGAAACAGTTATGAAACTAGAAAGACAAAAGAGATTATCTTCTAGCAGACACATAGGAGGATTTTCTGTGTGTGTGGTATAAAAAGCCACATGCCTTACTTTAACAGCAAGCAGTCACTATCAAGTGACATACAGTTTTAAGTGCCAACTTTACAAGTAGATATTACAATACTTAGAAGGTAGCAAATTTTAGAGTAGTCTTAACAACAAATGTAAGAGGGCATCAGTACTGAATGATCACACATAAACTTAGGAAGTGAGGACGATAGAAGACAAAGTCTTTCAATTGGCTACCTCCAGAACTTCTTTTGTATTTTTCCTCTAAAGGGGAGGATTTACTTTGTAGCAAAAAATTCTGATTTTGAGTTATTTAATGAAGACTTTGAACAAAATCGCTAAATTTTGTTTGCAGTCTGAGTAGATTCTGCAGACGCAAAACTTTTTCTTGTAAAAGGGTGAATTATAGTTCCACTTTGCTCTATGTTGTTATTAGGTGCCATCGAGCCAGCCCTGGCTCATATTGACCCTCACAGGATTTTTATTGGCTTATTGTTTGGGGATTGCTTCAGGAGTGGATTGTGACATCCTTCTCCCATTTTTGAACTGCTGGGGATCAAACCCGGGTCCTCAGAGAGTGCAGAGCAGTGCTCTACCAACTGAGCTAAAGCCCAGCCCACTTTGCTCCATTGTTGTTGTTGTTAGGTGCTGTAGAGTAGTGTCCAACTCATAGAGACCCTTATAGGGTTTGCAATGGCTGATTGTTTCAGGATTACCTCAGGAGTGGATTGTAACATTCTTCTCCCATTTTTGCAGTGCTGGGAATTGAATTTGGGACCTCAGAGACTGAACAACGGCACTCTGTCAACTGAGCTAAATCCCAGCCAAGCTCTTTGCTCCATAGCACACCAAAATCCCCAATTTCATGATTTTTGGGGACCTGAAAGTGTTGACACACAGAAAATAACAGGTGATATCACATGGACAATGAATTCACTGCTCACACATATTTCGAGCTTCTGTCTGCAGCACAAGTCAAATGAGGAAAAGAAAGACAGAACAGAAGACCTTGTCTCAATAAGGGGTAATGAAGCAAAGGGAAGGAAGTATACTTTGATGTAAAAAATTCTCCCTAGAGTTCTCTGCATATTGGTTGTGATCTCTGAAGCTATGACTCAATTAATGCTATTCACTGCCCCAAGTCAAGAATGATTTTATTTCCCCTCCTCTGTCTAAAATGTAACTCACCCACTGGGGAGCCAGTTAGTCATCATCACTGTAAAAGGTCAAATATGCTATGGTCTGATTAAATTCCAATGCTCAGTGCCTGTCTGTCAGCCAGAAGAACATCTCATGTTCCTATTAGGATTTTGTTACAGTGAATATTATCACATTTCTCACCCTCCACCAGTTTTCTTAGGTAGGTGGTAAAGACCATTTTCATTTTCTTGCAAGTATTAAAGAAGGAAAGGGGGTATGTTTAGGGAAATAAAACAAGGAAAAGAAACAGGAGCAAGTTTTCTGACTCTCTGTCTAGACTCTAAGATATCTCTTCCAGAGACGTCTGTCACTGAATGGGATAATGAAGACCAGTGAATGTATCGTAGGGAAGAGGCAATTCAAATTCCTCACTTTTTCATTCTTTCCAAACAAATTCTTCAGCAAGTCCATGCCACAGAACCTCCAAAATATTCATCAATTCCATTCTTCATTCATCTCTTTTACTACCTCCAGCTCCAACCTTACTATCATCCTATTTGGAACCACGACAAAGGCCTCCTAAGTGTTACCCTTGCCTCTTTGGGGCCTCTTCAATCCATTCTCATCATAACAGAGTATAGTTAAAACCAACAACAAAAATGGAAAGAAGAGTCACATTACTGCTTCAAATCTCAACTGCTTCCCTCTGCTCTTGGAGTAAAATCAAAACTCTTCACTATGGCTTCCAGGATACTATTATCTAATTCCCCGTCAGTATGTCTGACCTCAACTTCTATCATATTCTCTTTCACAGCTTTCCAACCATTTGCCTTGTCGGCCTTACAGGTAAGCCCTTCACCACCTCAACCTGGGAAGTTCTACAGGGTCTCACAGTGGCAGGCTCATCTTTGTCACTGACGTCTCTGTTTAAATGCCACTTCTTTAAGTCACATTCTAAATAACTGCCAGCCATAGTTTCTCTCAACTCTGCTTTATTTTACTTTTAGTACTTATTACTATCATACTTTTCAAAGTCTACTTAGTACCTATTTCCCACCTGGCCTTCATTTGAGTCTTAGGACCATGTAAGCAGGAGACTTGTCTGCCTATCTTGCTTTAGGATATATCCCCAATGTCTGATATAAAGCTTAACATGTACGTGGATAATAACCTTTTTTAATTTTGAAAAAGTTAATGAATAAAAAAATAGATGGATGCTGTTATTTTAGAGACAAAGGCCAAGTAAAAATTGGCCCTATATGCAGAATAGTAACTTTTTCTTCTAAGAATAAAGTGAATTAGAATCATTTAAAGAAGTCCTGTTTAAACTAACATCAGTTGAGAGAATTCTATTCTACTTTGACTTGAGTTCAAAGATATTGATGAAATGCCCATGTGAAAAACATGGCTGGCTGTTATCCAAATACCTGACCCTCCTCTTTGGTGAAAGATTAAGGCTGGAAACCGGCCACTCCACAGGGACTACATTTCCCAGTTCCCTCCTGCTCACCCCTCTCAAGCTTAGGCTATTGTGGCCATGTTAATGAAATCTAGTCAGGGAAATGTTAACGGAAGGATGTGTGCTACTTCCAGGTCCAGTGCTTAAAACCCTCACATCTAGGACCCTCTTATTCTCTTTTCCATGCTCAGACTGGCAAGAATGGAGGTGATGCACAGGACAGCCTGGGGAGCCCTTTGTTAAAAAATTCCAGAGCTTCCATCTGCTTGGGACTTAGGAATGACTTGCACAGAAGGAACCGTGGCACTGAAGTTTCTACCCCACTGGTACTGTGACCCAAGTCAGAAATCATCTTCTACTGCATTTGGCCATTGCACATAGCAGGTCCTACTGTCACTGCTGTTAGCCTAGTAAGAACTATTATCTAGGTTTCAGGAAAACTGAAAACACTGTAAGAGCAGGTATGGTTCATCAAAATTCTATTTCGCTCTTGGGAAACTTAAAAAGACCAATTTTATACTAAATTTAGAAGATTAGAAAAAAGAAAAAGATCTCCAGGTGTGGGAAGTACATGTTGGAAATGAGAAAGTAAGATTCAAAAATCACATGATAAGTGATTTCAAACTGGCCATATTCCTGCACAAAGGGCCTAAGGGGGCTTCCATTCCAGAAGGAAAAATAGTGTATAGTAAGAAGTTCTTCCACTGAAATAACATCTCCACAATTAGGGTAAGCTTGGAGTTAACTTATGAAGAGTGAACATTTTATCAGCATCTTCCTTCTTGGGTTGTTCTGTTCCATTCCAATCAATGCAGGCTTCAACCTCTCAGTTGTTTTCTCAAAAGTATATTCTCTTGGCAATCAGAAGATCTATCTTCTAATCTGGATAGTCCATCATTTCCCTTAAGCTAGTCACTTCAACTCCCTGGACCTGAACGCTTTTTTTCTAGAAGAAGGTGTGGTCATGATGCTGGCTATCAAGTAGAGCATTGTTTCCTATTCTGATACAACAATTAACAGAATGGATTAGCCATCATCATCTGGGTGATTCAATGTTTCAGGCTTTATTGTCTTATAGAAACGAATCTCCAAGAATATACAAAGAGGTCTTCAGGGTAGTATTTTGAGGATGAGAAAAACTTACCTCTTGATCATACCTAAAGAAGAAAAATAGATCCTTGGCTTTATGAAAGACATTAATTCTGAAGCCAGGTGCCATGGCACACACCTGTAATCCCAGCGGCTTGGGAGGTGGAGTCAGGAGGATCGCAAGTTGGAGACCAGAGGCAAGAGGCAGTCTGTGTAACTTAGTGAGACACTGTCTCAAAAAGTAAAAAAAATGGGCCGAGGGTGGAACTCAGTGGTCCAGCACTTGCAGAGCATGCAAGCGCAAGGCCCTGGGTTCAACCCCCAGTACCAAAAAAAAAAAAAGACATTAATTCTGCCCAAAGGAAGAGTGTCACAGTCGGTTATTCAGCCCTTTGGCCAATCCGTGAGAGCTGTTGTTTGCCTACCCCCTGCCAGCCAAAGCTGGTCCTCAATTTCTGCCTGAGTGACCTCCCTTTGGAGATGATGGGGGAGGCTTTGGCTCTTCTTTACTGCAAGACTCTCATAATGTGGAAATTCTGTGAAGCAGCAGGCATCCTGACCATGTCATCCTCACAAGTTAATCTCTTCTGTCACCCATGATAGAAGAATGAGGTGGTCCTCACTGAAGCTAGTATGACCCCATAGACAGACCCTTAAGAACACTTGGAGTACAGACTTATTTCTCCCTTGGAGGAAGTTCAGAGACATTATAGGTGTGCGTGTGTGTGTGTGTGTGTGTGTGTGTGTGTGTGTGTGTGTGTGTATCTGGTGGGAATAGGGAAGCTGGATTTGCCCACTGGCAGAATGCTGTGCTCAGCTCTCTCTCACCTCTGAAAGTCCAGAGCATTTAGGTTTGTTCTCATGCAGAAATCACTCCTGGGAACCACAGTTTGGGAAACACCATGACCAGAAGCAGAGAATGGTGAAGGGCTCTAGCCAGTATGACTCATGGCTACTGCCAAGTAATCTTTTAGGATGTTCTAAGGAAGAGGGACTGAGCGCAGTCTAAGTGGCCACAATGGATGAATAGGTCAAGGACAGGTGGGTGGAAACTACAGAGACCTATTATACTCCAGGGAAAGAGCCAACTGCCTTGGCTGAGATGTGCTCTCTGTGGCCAGGGTTGGTCATGCAGAGGACATGAGGCAGAGAGAAGTCTTAGGTAGATGTTGTGGAGTGGAAAATTTGTCTTAAAATTAGAAACAACTCTGAGATTTCAAATGGGCTTCCTGGAGAAGTAATGAGTTTCCGGTCACTTGTTGTTGTTGTTGTTAGGTGCCTTCGAGTCGGTATCCAACTCATAGCGACCCTCATAGGGTTTTCAATGGCTGACTGTTTCGGGATTGCCTTGGGAGTGGATTGCCAGGCCCTTCTCCCATTTTTGGGGTGTTGGGAATTGAACTCGGGGCCTCAGAGACTACAGCACAGCGCTCTACCCACTGAGCTAAATCCCAGCCCTTCCGGTCACTAGAAGTATTTAAAAAGATATTAAGTGACAATCTAACAGAGATAATATGAAAGAATTCCTCAGTTTTGTCAAATTTGGAGTACATGGCTTCTAAGATTCATTTTCAAAGACCCTTTAATTATTTTAAAGGAGGATTACTTCTACTATTATTTTTAACTTTTAAAATTACCTTATATATGTACATGTATCTAAATGAAGTCAGCTATTACTGATAAGACACACAGATAGAAATTTCATGCTCTATCTCTTCCCAATTCCCTAGCATCAACTATAATTTCCTCTCATAACTGTCTACTTAGCATTTGCAATCTATTTCTTGTTGGGGTTCACTCCAGTCCAGCAGAGTAATGGAACTTGCCTCAACACAGGTACTTGGGGACCCTTGGAAATAGGTAAGAGCCAGTGGTGCCAGAGAAGGATTTCTGGAACCTTCTCATAAACAGGAACAGAATTTATTAAGCTGCACCTACAAAGGTGAATAAAAGGGGGGGGGTGTGTAGCACAACGATACTCTAGGGAAGTGTCCCATGATATGTCTTTTGTTGCCTCTCACAATTCACTTTCTCTGCTTTCTTCTTCCCCAAGGCAAGGGAAGAAAATTGGAGAGCTCTTTGTGTCTTGCTTGGAGGCTTCAATGCTTTGGAGGCCCTGAGCTTGACATGGAGTCTTGCTTGTAGTCCTCAGATGTTTCTACTGGTGATATTTGAGGTTGCAGGTCTCAGGAGTATGGTACAGTGGTCAGGTTTGGAAGGGCTCGGAGAGCAGGTGAACAAGGAGTGGTCAAGAGCATAAGGAAAAAGGAAGGAGGGCTGGTGGTTTTGGTGGTGGTTTATATACCTTCTATGAAGGGCATGTGGGCCCAGAAATAGCCACTCAGGGAGCAGCTCAAGCTGGATGTGGCAGTTGTGCAAATAAGGGTTTGAAAAAGAAAAATTTTTATAGGGGAGTTAGGCTCAGGCCAGGTCAATCACCGATGGTCCTTTACTGATCAATTGGGTGGCTCGACATGGCCAATCAGGTCCAAGTTGACTAAGTTCAGACTGAACTGATCAGGAACCATCTTGGATCACTCGATGGGAGGGGGAGGAGTAAAATACCAGGATGTGGGACAAAGGTGACTAGTCACCATCTTGTCCCATAGATCTCAATGAGAGTAAATAATCAAGATGTAGGACAAAGGTGGCTAGCCCTGGAGGATAGATGTTAGTCCTCCAAGCTGGCCAGACAGGCCTCCATCCACTGGTTATTTTTTTAGGATTCTCAACTCTATGTTTCAGATTACAAGCACGAGGGGTAAAACTTGAATAAGGTTTTAGGCTTCTACCTGGATCAGGCAAATCTCCACCCAGGCCCCCTCTAGGTCTTTCTTGGGGACCCCTAAATGATGGCCAAAAATTTCTGACTAATATGATGTTATTTTTTGATTTGTCAATTCTAGACATTTTTTTTTCTGTTTACTTTCTACTGGAGACATGAGAATTTACCTTTCCCATATAAGGTCTATTTCCTCTCCTTTCAGTCCCCCAAAATAGTCATGGTAAGATTTTGTTTAAATCAGTAGTCAAGGTTTATATTATGATAAGACAAATATGTGATAATGATCAAATGTTGTTGTTGTTTGGTGCCTTTGAGTTGTGTCCAACTCATAGCAACCCTCATAGGGTTTTCAATGGTTAATTGTCTTTTGGGATTGCCTCAGGAGTGGATTGCCACATCCTTCTCCCATTTCTGCAATGCTAGGCATCAAACTAGGGACCTCAGAGACTGCAGAGCAGTGCTCTACCAACTGAGCTAAATCCCAGCCCCTGTTCCTGTCTCAGTCTCCTAAGTCCTAGGGATCACAGGCATGCACCCTGGCTCCCAGCTTGGTGGGGTCTATTTTAGTTCTCTCAGCTGGGCTCTCAGTGATACCTTTCAATCTGAAAACTCAGTTTGCAGTTCTTGAATTATATTTCTTATCATTTCCTTTTACCATTCTTTTCTGTTCACTCTCTGGGACTCTTAATACTGAAAATGCATGTTTCTCTAATTTTTCTATTTCTTCCTATTTTATTTTCTAATTTTTAGATCTCTATCTTTTTTCTTCGGGCTCGGATTTAGCTCAGTTGGTAGAGCACTGCGCTGCAGTCTCTGAGGTCCCGAGTTCAATTCCCAGCATGCAAAAATGGGAGAAGGACCTGGCAATCCACTCCCAAGGCAATCCCGAAACTGTCAGCCATTGAAAACCCTATGAGGGTTGCTATGAGTCGGATACCGACTCGATGGCACCTAACAACAACAACAACAATAATCTTTTTATTCCATTTTTGGGAAATTATTTTGATTTCATCTTCTGATTCTTGTATTGGGATTTTATTTCATACATGATTTTGTTTCAATTTCCAAATCATTCTGGTCTTGAGAGTGCTGTGTCACTTTTTACGATTCCCACCCTTGTTTCAGTTCTTAACTCTTTGGGGATATTAGTTACAACTTGTAATACTGAAATATTTTCTGCTCCTGTGTTGTGTCTGTACCCTCTAAACTAGTTTTAAACTAGGGCCATGGGGCAGGATGAGTGTGAGCAGTGTACAATGATATTGTGTATATGGAAATGTCATAATAAAATCCATTAATTTGTACACTAAAACAATTGCTAATAAAAATACCTTTATTTGTTGCAATCTTTCTTACTCATTTTCAGATGCCTAGTGTTCTTGGTGGCCCATAAAACTTTGAAATGAATGTGGACAAGACACGCTGTCTGTCCTGTGAGGACATCAAGGCAGCCTTTGTACTGAGAGACAGGAGGTATCAATATCCATAGGTCTTTCTTCTGAATTCTTCCAGGTTCCTCATGAGAGGAACTTCCTCATAGAAAGAAACATTCTGCCTTGAAGACAGGGCCCCAATTACCAGGCTCAGAGAGGGTTTGGAAGGGTGCAATACAAATCTGTTAGTTCAGTATGCAGACCTTTTAGGGAGGATGCACATCTAACATCAGTTCTGTTCAGCAACTGGTGGCCCCAACAAAGAAATAATTGTTTTCTGAGGGAATATGCCTTAGGTCTCCAGTGATGTAGGGCATAGGTAACTTCCTGATGGCTTGGAATAAGGAAGACAATGTAAGTGCCAACTACATTGTTCCAGGCTTTCAGGACCTGCCGCCACTTTCTCAGACAGGAATAAGAATCCTGTGGCTTCCATGGGTCAGGTGAGCTCCCCTCTCACTGTAGTTCTGCTAAGTAGTCATGGTCTTCACTCAGATTTATATTTCCCAGAATATCTTGACATCTCTTATTTGTTCTGGGTGTCTTCCTCCTGCTCCTTTTGCTGGGGACAAGGTCATATCTGTGATCAATCCATTATTTTTAATTCACACTATTTGTTAAGATGAGATTTGAAACTATATTTGTCTTCTAGGATCCTATTTTGAAAACTTTTGGAAATATCCTCAGTACTCAGGATAGGCTATTTTCATAGTGCTCCTGAGTTTTTGTGCAATCAGAAACCTCAAAAACCCTGTACATACAAGAGGCCTCAGTTGGAGGAGCAAAGACAGCTACTGAAATGCAGGTCACCAATTGTTTGAAAAATCCACAGTCTGAAAACGTGATCTCAAGGTGACTATAAACATCAAATGTATGGAAAGGTTTCTCAAACTCCCCTCCTGACTTAGGAGTTCCGTTTGTTTTTCTTATTGTCTCAAGCAGTTGCAGGAGAGTGTCTCTGTTTTCTGGCTCCAGCTTCTGAAGTCTAATCAGACTTGAAATTGCTACTCCTTAAGGAGGTGCCTAGGCAGCTCAGAGGTCACGGCCAGAAAATGCTTCCATGGGAACAACCCAGGCTCTCACACACACTTTTCATTATGCAAACTCCCAAAGCCTCTGAAGTTAAGCAAGTTCTTCCCTTGGAAAGCAGCCTTGGCCCTCTTTTCCTGAGTCCCTCACTGACCTTGACTCTAGCTGGAAAATGTCAAGGATGCAACTGTAAACTGGATTGACACAGAGAAGCTTCTTCCTCCACCAAATCCAACAGAGACCCGCTCAAGCTGGGAAGTGTTTTTGCCTATAGGGCTGTGAATCTCTGTTCCTCTCTCCTTCATAAAATATTTTACTTCCTTGGGCAAAATGGAGTACAGCTATCAGTTAGCCATGACCAAGAAATCATATTATTTTAGTTTGTCTTCAGCACCCCTGCAGCACTTACTGAATTATTTTGGTTGTGAACTGGGTTATTTTTGGTACTTTGAATGTATTAATCTTTACCCAAAAAAGGAGGAAGAATAATAGAGTGTTTAAGATCTCAATATAAGGCAAACCTGGATGGAAGTCTGGGCTCTACCACTAACTAGCTATGTTTTGAGCATCTACCTATAATAATCATATATTAGCCATGAATTAGTTTCTTTATGGTAGGATGGCCTGCAGCTGTATACCTGTGGCATCCGATCTTGTCAGATCTCAGAAGCTAAGCAGGGTTGGGCCTGGTTAGTACCTGGATGGGAGACCACCAGGGAACACCAGAAGCTGTAGGCTTGGGAGAAGGACCTGGCAACCCTCTCCCAAAAATCAATCTACCATTGAAAACCCTATTAACAGCAGAGAAGCACTGACAATAGTGTTTCCCCTGTAGGCACCTAACAACAACAACAACAACAACAATGGTAGGATGGTGAGGATTAAATGAAATAATACATGTAAAGAGTTCAACATAAAGTAATGGGTTAGGTGAGCATGAGCAATGTACAGTGATATGCATGGAGGAAAATGTCATAATGAAGCCCAGTAAGTTGTACACTAACTAAAATATTACTAAAATAAAGAGTTGAACAAATCTGGAACATCATAAGTACTCAGTATCTTTACTATTTTGATCAGAAAGATAAAGGCTGTGTGTGTGTGTGTGTGTGTGTGTGTGTGTGTGTGAGAGAGAGAGAGAGAGAGAGAGAGAGAGATTTGTGGTGTTATTTTGGGCTGCAAAGGTATTCGATGCTTAAGCTAAAGAATATTGCGCTAGATAGACTTTCTGATGGCTTCAGTCCATTTCTCATCAGAGCTTCACTCTAACACCCTTACTTAAGAGGATCATTCGCATTGCCTCCCAGAACAGAGCTCACTCAATATCTGAAGGTGGCCCATGTCATCTTCAGAAAGTCACAAATCTTGACTGTTAAAAAATGATTTTGATTGTAAGCCAAGGTGTAATTCTCTATTTTTATATCTATTAACTGAGTAACTTTTTAAGGGCATATGATAGAGTCTAACATGATCTCCACTTCATGGTTGTATTAGTATAGTTTCTGTTACTATAATGAAATAAATGCCTAAGGCAGGTTAACTTTATGAAGAAAAAAAGATTTATTTAGCTCATGGCTTTGAATGGGAGAAGGACGTGGCAATCCACTCCCGAGGCAATCCCAAAAACAATCAGCCATTGAAAACTCTATGAGGGTCGCTATGAGTCAGACATGACTCAACAGCACCTAACAACAACAACATGGCTTTGAAGGATGAAAGTCCAAAGAGCCTGTCACAGGCTCTGGTGAGGGTCAGCTTGGCAGTGTCCCTTCATGGCAGATGGCAATGGTGGGAGCCAGTGATCACATCATCAAACACTGAGTGACACAGCAACTCACCCTCAAGAAAGCTCAGGGGTCCTGAGAGAGTGACCTTAATCCCTTCCTAGAACAGCTCTCCCAATGACCTAGGGACCTACCCCTAGGTTCTACCTCTTAAAGATTCCACCATCTCCCACATCACCACACTGGGGACCAAGCTTCCAATGCACAAGTCTTCTGGAGATGCACCAAGACCATATCCAAAGCACAGCAATGGGTCTCTCAGAATTTGAACACAGCCCTCAGAGACCTTCCTCTTGGATGGGTCCTCTGATCTAAGCATGTCCATTTCCTCCATGGTTTTCTCATGCCTTGGTCTCAGGTCCTTCCCAGCCTGGAGACTCTTTCCATTCCTCTGATGGCACCTCAGTATGACTTTTACCCAAGGTTGGATGCTCTGTTGCAGGAGGGCTCCCACCAGGGAAAAGCACAGCTCATCTCTTACAGAATCTTAAATTCCCTGATCCCTCTGAGTATTCCACAAAGGCACTGCAAAGAGAATCCATATAGTCAGGCATGATGGCACACACCTATAATTCCAGCAACTTGGGAGGTAGAGGCAGGAGGATCATAAATTTGAGGCCAGTGGCAGCCAATACAACTTAGGGAGACCCTGTCTCAAAATTTTTAAAAAGTAAAAAATAAAAGGGGAGGTGCTGGAAGTGCAGCTTAATGGTAGAGTACTTGCAAAGCACACATGAGGCTCTGGGTTCAGCCCCCAAGTACCACAAAACACAAAGAAACAAACAAAAAAAACTATATACTAGAAAAAGAAAACTGAAGCCAAGATCCAGTGAATTTGAGCCCATTAAATCTCCTTTGAATTGTTTCAAGAACTGTTTACGTGTTTTTGTTTTTGTTTTTTATTTTTAATTTATTTATTTATTTATTTATTGCCTGGGGTGCTGGGGATCAAACCCAGGCCTTCACATATCCTAAGTGCTACTACTAAGCTACATCCCTAGGCCCCAGAACTGGTCATTTTAAAATTGATTCCTGTGCTTTTGTTTATTGCAATGTGTATTGGAATATGTGAAACAGAATATACTCTTGAAGACATGGAGGTTGCTAGATTATTTCTAACTCAACTGTGAGAACAAGTCTCCTGATTAAAATGGGAATCAGATTCAAGGTCAGTCTCTGCCCTTCATCAAAAATAAACTTGACAGGTTGTGTGACCTTGTTTGCCACCCCTGAACTTCAGTTGCTTGGATCTTTGCAGTGGGGGCAATAATTGCTACCTCCCATGATGGCAGTGGGAGGCCAGCTGCCACTGCTGGTCAAGTCCCTGCACAGGGTCTGAAACAGGAAGTGCTCCAGATGTACTGCCACGTACTGCTTTGACTTGATATAGCTGCTGGATTATTTCTGTTGCAGGACCATTTCTGTTCTCCATTACCTATTAGAAAGTATAAAAGACTGCTAGGAGAACTCATTCTTTCAATAAAATAATTTCTAAATGGGTTTAAGGATCCTGGAATCTATTTCTACCCACTTCATGTGAGACTTGGGTAAGTCTTTGCCCCAGCTAGGGTCTCAGTTGCTTTACTTACAAAACAGAGATCTGAATATGATTAAACCATTCTTCTCAATCTTCTCATTCTTCTCAAATCAGAGATCTGATGCTTTGTGAGTTTACTTTTATCTCTTCCAGCTTCTATCATTGTTCAATACTTCCTGGAAGTATATATTAGAATGTTAAATTTTGTTTTAACTCTAGAAGTATGTTGCACGGGAGAGAATAGAGTTCCTGAAAGCATTCAGGCTTATGGGCCAAATACAAATGATTTCTTCTTACTCTGTGACTGATAGAACTTTGGAGCTGCACAATAAGTTAATATGTGTGCTGTTTCTACTTCCTAGATGGTGAGGAGTTATTCCAAGAAGGGTAAAGAAATGGGTCATTTACCACCCACATCCCCTTGACCCCAGAGAGTAAGTGAAGATAGGGTATTTTGCAAAGTTTCACAAATAGACAGAAAGAAGTGGCAAATGAAGCTTTGAATTCAGGTCATCTGGCTCCAAATCCTTTGTTCAGTCCAGCAACCCACGTTACCCCTCACTGTTACCACCTTGACTCCCACAGAGAAGAACCAGACACACCATGACAGAAATCGGAAACTCCATTGACAAAAAGAGTGTCTGGATGTCTGAGGGATGAGGAAGAGGTCACCCAGAAAGGAACAAGACACAACATTAGACTTCTTATCAACATCTGACATTAGGAGACAATGCAAAATTCAAATTTCAGAGGGAAAGGATTTGAACATAGACCCATACACTCAGACAAACCATCAGTCACATGTCAAAACAAAATTCAGCCACTTTGGGATGAGCAAAAACTCAAATGGCAGATGGCAAGTGGCAGATGCCCTTGGACTCATGGAGAAAACAGTACTGGAGTTATGGTCCTCCACCAAAGTAGAATAGAAATTTAAGGAAAAGACTGTAATGGCATAAAAGAATCAACAGAGAATGACCAAGGAGTAAGGAAGACTAGAAATCAGGTAAGAGAGAATCCATCAGAGAGGATTCTAGAAAATTCCTCTTGAACTGAAACATGTTAGTGCCTTTGAACTTTTCCTTCTATATCACTTAATCCATACTTCCTGATTCTACATTTAATAGCATTTACATAATCATTGTAGTATAAATTCTGCTCATTCACTTTCTTTCTAAAATAATTCATAAATGCATTTACAATTTGATGTGAATGTAGGTATAATGCATTTAGGTAGTATAAAAATAAGTATACAGGAATGAAAAATCTAGAGGTAAAAGGATATCCTGTGTCATTTTCCCTATAGTGCAGTCTGTAGTTGTCTAAAGTTGATAAGTCATGAGATAAAGTTGATTAATATCAACTCAATTTATGACAAAAACTAGTAGAATATCTAATAATAAGCTAACAAAAGCTAACAAAATTTGGTCTATGCCATATCACTGTGGCATCTGATCCCGTCAGATCTCAGAAGCTAAGCAGGATCATACCTGGTTAGTACTTGGATGGAATACCACCTGGGAACACCAGGTGCTGTAGGCTTGGGAGAAGGACCCAGCAACCCACTCCTCAAAAACCAATCACCCATTTAAAACCCTATGAATAGCAGAGAAGCATTGACAATAGAGTTTCTCCTGTTGTATATAGGGTCACTATGAGTAGGACATCAACTCAATGGCACCTAACAATAATAACAAAAATTGAGAGGCAGAAGGGAAAGAAAAAGTGGATAGTAATGTGAGTAAATCCCTCAGCTTTTATATCTAGGAAATAATAACTTCTATCTAGAGTCAGTAAGTCAAAAAGTTGGGACCTAAGTATATTGCATAAAGTTATAACAATAACTACTCATAAAACCACAGAGAGAATGCTATTGGTGACTTTCTCAGGGGAGAGGGGTTGGTGATGATGTGGAGGATGATTTTGCTTTTTATTTTTGTTCTTTTGCACTGTTTGAATATTTTAAAATTCAATGCATTTATTAATTCTATATTTAAACACAGGAAAATTCTTTCTATATGAATGTCTAACAACAGGTAGATAAAAATTGGGATGATGGTTTCATTGGCATATATTTAAAATCATATAAAGAACAGAAAGGGAAGACTTTTAAAAATCAGGTTCACCACTTTATTTCTAAAATGAAATCTGGACCAAGACAAAGAAAGCAACTTTCTCAAGGATACTTTACTCTTCTGACCATAAAATTTGGATAAATATTCTGTTCAAGATTCTATGAAGGATTTTTTTTTTTGGTGGTACTGGGGGTTGAACCCAGGGCCTCACACTTGCATGCTCTGCCAGTGCTGGACCACTGAGCTGCACCCCCAGCCCAAAATTTTTACTTTTGGAGACAGGGTCTTGCTAAATTACGCAGACTGCCTCTGGTCTTGAACTTGCGATCCTCTTGCCTCCGCCTCCTGAGCCACTGGAATTACAGGTGTGCACCACTGGGCCTGGCTCTGTGAAGGAAGTTTTTAAAGGAGCTAATATTATGCCAACTTAAAGCACCTGTCACCATCAAAATTTGGTAGCTTTGGCACACTAAAACCACACTCTCCACCTCCTGGTCTCAAAGGAAACCTGAGATTGATCTCCTTCTCTGCCCTTTCTTCTCCTTGGTTACTTAGCTATGGCATAGAACAATAACAATGTCTACTGAGAAACAATGTTTTTCCAAAAGTTTGTAAATGTCAGTCTTAGGTCCACGTTATTAATACATTTTTATGTTTTGCTCATCTGCCATGATACAAGGAAGAGGCATTACATGGACTTATTCATAAGAAAATTATTTTGTATCTCTTATGAAGCCTGTCACTGTGACTCAGGCACGGGACTTGACTCAATGGCACCTAACAACAACAATAAAGCATTATAAACCAGGCCTTTGAATCACACTGTTTCTGTGACCAGACATGTCCCTCTCAAAGGGTATTCTCCCATTTACTGCTTCACCAAACAGAGGTGCTAAGGAGGGACATGTGCCTGCTTCACACTGAGCATTTCCGTCCCTTCCTTCTTCCTGTCTTTCCTTCCCCTTCTCCTTCTTTTTCCACTTTTTCCTCCTCCTCCTCCTCCTCCTCCTCCTCCTCTTTCTTCTAGATCGATTTTAACAGAGCACTTAGCTCTTTAAACCTTTTTTGTTCTGGGCTCAGTACTTTCCTAGCTTCAGCCATGTTAACAAGACACCTGTCTCCACAGCACCATTGGCTTGATCACATGTTTCATGCTGCCTACTCTACCTGCCTACCCAATACACCCCTCACCACAATCTCAAATCCTAGCCCACCTTCAAGCCTCAGCTCATGGATCAACCCCCTCCATTAAACCTTCCTTGGTCTCTCAGACCTAACCAATTGCTCCTTTTGCTGTTGCTACAGCTTTTTGTTTAGTCCTGCCTTGTTGCAAAATCTATATCAACCTTGTCTTAAAGTTATTTATGCACGTGCCTTAATATCTTACCATTCTGTGGGGTCCATATCTAAATTCTCTCTCTTCTGTTCTGTTACACAAGCCTAGAACAGGGTAAGTGGTAAGTAAATCTCTATTTAGCTCTGTTGATTTGAAAAAGTTCACATAGCAGTAAATGATAAAGCCAGGACTAGAACCCAGGAGGACTGGGATTTAGTTCAGTTGGTAGAGGACCGTTCTACAGTCTCTGAGGTTCCAGGTTCAATTCCTAGCACCACAAAAATGGGAGAAGGACTTGGCAATCCACTCCCAAAGCAATCCCAAAACAATCAGCCATTGAAAACCCTGTGAGGGTCGCTATGAGTAGATGGCACCTAACAACAATAGAACCCAAGTTGTTGACTGCTGCCCCTTCATCCCACAACACCATCTCACACACTGCACACACATTTGAGGAACAGATGGAAGTATTTTGAGCTATAATAGGGATATTATAGCTCAGGAAGGCAGTCATGACCTACCCCATCTTGATATCAATTCAAGCTGACAAGGAAAGGCAAAGGTATGAAAGTGTCTTTGGAGGAAGCTAACATTAGGATTTGCCATTTTGATGTTTCATACTTGGAGAAAACATGTCAGATCCCATTAGACACCTTCAGCATCCTTTAAAGAAAGGACAGAAGATGTTTGGTGAAGTGTCATGGCTTCTGTCTACTTTTTAATCTAATGTCCTCAGGTGAAGAAAATCAACTGCTGCCCAGAAGGGGTTTGCCCTGAAGAAAACCTTCCTAAAGCAAAGGCTTGCCACACATCCTTTCTGAGGCTGCCCCAGGTCTTGTGGTGATTTTAAAAACTAATAGCCTAAATTATTTAATAGACTCTTCATCCAAAGACCAGATTTTAAAAGTGAAGAAATTTTACTTAATGTAAGTAACCATTATTTAACTAAGAAACTTCTGTGCCATTTTCATCCTTTAAAAAAATTGAAATTATTGCCTCAATCTAATTATTGTTAGGTTTCCTTTCTTGTTTCATCCTAGGCAAGTAATAAACAAACATTCACCAATCTAAACGTGAAACATTGTCAAATTCAGTGAATTTATATTTTCCCTTTGATGTCTTTGGTCAAGGAAAACTTCTACAGAAGCTGTAGTTTAACATAAAATATTCCCAATCCAACCTCCATTACATCCTTACTCTTCCATATACCCAAACAAGCATATATTATAGTTACCTGTCTTCATCATGTATAACCCATATGTATGGCATCTCTATTGCCCAATATAATTGAGGTGCCCTGATCTACTTGGAAAATTGAGGCATGAAGGAACACACTGTCTAAAATATACATTGATTTGCATAGTATAATAAAAGCCTATTTTACCTAAGATTTCTTAAGAAACATTAAACCCAAGAACTTTATATGAGAGCAATCTTTAGTCTTTCTATAATAGGTGATATCTACATACTTGTAATCATACAACTCTTCCAGTGGTTCAGAACACTTTATATCTGAGACATGAAGCCACGGGAACACCATTTAAAGTATTGCTACAAGTGGAATGCTTATGGTGTGTTTCTCCACCACCTCCTTTAATTTATTCAACCAAGAGACTTTTTCCTTCTTTTATATTGAATGCCACCTTCTTTGAAAAAAGTATCTCTTCCTTAGTGTCATTGCTGAAAGCAATATATGAATGTTCACTGGAAAATGTAAATATACTCTAAGCAAAGATGATAAAATCCCATCTGGACATCATAATGGGATGAATTGTGTCACCTAGAAAGATATGTCTGACTCCTAAATCCCAGTTCCTGTGAATGTGACCTTATTTGGGAGCAGAATCTTTGCAGATAGCATTGAGTTAATGATCTCAGGTTGAGATTATCCTGGATTTAGAGTGGGCTATAAATCCAGTGACTGGAGGCTTCAGAAGAGAAAGAAGATGATTTGAGATATACAGAAGGAAAGGCAATGTAAAGATGATACAAAGTCTGAAGTACTCCAACTATAAGCTAAGGAATGTCAAGGGTTTCAGGAAAGAAACAGAGGTTAGTAGAAAGGAAGGAACTGATTCTTCTGCAGGATCTCAAAAGGAACCAACCCTCCTTCACCTTGATATCAGGCTTCTGAAATTCAAAACTGTGAGAAAATAACTCATAATGCTTTATTGTAGTGGCCCCTGGGAACTAATAAGACACAGTGATGAGTGCTTAAACAGAAATTATTGGCTCTGCAGGAAAAGAAAAGCATACATGTGCACATGTATACATCTGTATAAGCTGGAATCACTACTGTGATTCCTACTCCATTAAAAGAATGGTAGCTGAGAGAGTATTCAATAAATATTTGTTCCATGTATGAATTAATTACTTCATCAGAAAACTAGCAGCGCATGTGCTGTATAGATATGGGTCAGCTATTTTTCCCCCATTGTCTATTGGAAATTTGAAGAAGGAAAACCCGACAAACTTCCCTTCTTCTTGATCCCTCCCCTTGACCAGTTGAAAGGAATCTCTTTATATCTTTGAGCTCCCACAGTCCCTTTTTGTTGCCCTGCACTATAGTCAGTAGTGTACATAAGGTTTCTCTCAACAATCAACCAAACAAGTAGAGGGTAATACTGTACAGTGAAAGGCCCTGAGTTTTATATAAGGACACATAAACTTTTGCCACTATGACTCAAAGCAAACTACATTCTCTTTGTGCTTCAGGCTTCTCTGTAAAATAGTAAGAAAAATCCCTATCAGACATACCTCACAGTCTTTCTGGGAGCTGCAAATAAAATAAGTAGAGTGAAAGGATAGTCAGAAAGAACATGCAACAGAAAGAATATAAACTGGAAATGGCAGCCCACATTAAAAACAAACATAAAGTCTTGTTTTTCTTTGCATCCCTCACATTACAACTCACTACAATGTCAGTAAATGTCTGTGGCATGTAGAAGTCAGGTCCAATGGGGGCATTGTTCCCACTCACATTGAACCATGAAGCTTCACAGCAGAGTTTTTAAAAGTCCTGAAAATAAACTAATGGGCCAACTAGACAACCAGACTCTTCTTTGCTCCACAAAGGGCACCCAAGGGAATAACATAACCCTGTACTTCTATTTGCTGCAGGCTGCCCCATCCTGTGTAATGGAGCCTCCATGGTCATGGTCATCCCAGGCAGAGGGCAAGAGGCCACTCCTCCTTCTTGGCATTTCAGACTCCTGAATATTGTTAACATCTCATACTTGGCATTTTTCATTTTATAGAATCACAATGAGGCACTTTCCTGCTTCTTTTTGGATAACTGCTAACTGGCTTCTGAATTAATGTGGAAATTGGGGACATTTTATTTCTCCCATCCAAATTCCTATTCTTATTCTATTCCAAGCCCCTGCCAATGTCTTTTTTTGCAATATAATGATTCACTCAGTTTATGGAACATCTAGACAGTGTTTCTATAGTTGTCAGATAAGCTTGGAAAATTTTGCTAAATTGCTGAGAAGGCAGTACCATAAAGGAATCCTTTCTAAGAGTTCTTAATCAGAAATCTATGGTCTGCTAAGCTCAGATGTAGGTTTCAGGAATATTTTAAACACCCCAAATTGTTTACACATATGCATAGGTATGTATATTGTCAGGAGGAAATCACCTCCAGTAGATCAAGAATAGGCTAAGACCCCCTGGTCCACTTGACCTTTCTCATGGATGATACTTTTACTAATATTCTACCCTGATTACTACCATATGGAATCCTTCCCATGAGCCAGGTCTTCAGTAGGTGTATTACTTGCATTTTCTCATTTAATCCTCATAGCAACCTTCTAATTTAGATATGTTTTTTACCTCTATTAATGAGGATAGTGGGGCCCAATAACTTGGCTCAGTTTGGTTTCAGTGAACTTGGCTAAGATCATTAGTAAGAGAGCACACAGCACAGGAGCAATTCTCACTGACCCAAGTCTTTCCTCTTAGCTTTAGGAGATAACACAGTACGTACCTCTCCCCAAGTCAATGGGGTCTGGATAGCATTGCAGGCTATGCCCTAGTCTCCTTGTGTCCACTATAAGCAGGGTCAAGATTGTGTCTTCTTCTGCAGCTCATTGGAGCCATGGAGAGAAGAGAAGGGCAGGCTGCTAATCCGGGTAGTGGAATGGCAGTCTGGCCAGGGCTCTGGGAGAAAGGCCTGAGCAGGCTGCTGGGCTGTCTCTGTAACAAATAAGAACAGAGCCCCAGGAAGTGTAAGTTATGTGCCTAAGAACCTAAGTAGACTAGACCATAAGCCCAGGAACTTGTGAACGTGAGATTGGAGGTGAGGCCCCCACTTTCTAGTCCAGAGTCCGCCTGCTGGATGACTTTGAAAAGTCCCCTTCTTCTCTGTTCCTGAGTTTCCTTATCTGAAACATGAGGAGCGCAAATCATGGAACTACAAAGTCACCTTCCACCTCATTTATTCAAGCTTCCTTTTTGGATATGTTTTGAACACATATTGCAAAAGTGCCAAGTAATTAGAATCATAAATCAAATCTCACATAGTTTGCAAGGTCAAAGCAGAGTCTGGAAGATATTATTTATAAACCATCTTTTTTTAAAAAGGCACATAGATAGTTAATAGAAGTCGTTATTGGTGAAATCATCAGAAAAAATAGTAGGGCGGGATTCAGGGTAGGCAATTTAAGGTGACAGATTATCACCAAGCTTGTCTCCTATCAATTCAAAAAGCTTTCTGACTGCACACTTTCCATTTCCGAAGCTTCAAACTCAAATAGCTCTTCACAGAAACAATTGTACTAGATAAATTGATATAACTACTTTATAAAGCCAAGTGCCCACTACCCCAACTTCACGTTATGAAACTTCACCCAAAATTGCTATGAGAAAGGCAATGGGCATTTATCAGGCACAGGCAATGGGCCAAGCCTTATAGGAGGCATTAACACTTGCCATGTCATGTAATATACTAAAACACCTTAAGAAATAGCTTTTATGGTTCCCATTTTACTCATGAGAAAACTGAACCCCAGGAAAGTGAAGTAGATCACAGGGCAACCAAGTACTGAATCCAGAATTAGGGTGTGACCATAGCCTCCCAATTCACCAGAATCTACAAGGGGAAAAAGCTCAGACTTGATCTTCAGACCAAGGGTAATCTACTCACTTATTGACCTTTCACTGTCCCTCAGTGTTATGGGTTGAATTGCGGTTGTTTTTAGGTGCTGTTGACTTGGGTTCACTCATAGCAACCCTACATGCACAGAGTGAGATATATCCTGACACTGTGCCATCTTCACAAGCTTTTCATTTGAGCCCATTGTTGCAG
Organism: Pedetes capensis; assembly: GCA_007922755.1. NCBI lineage: Eukaryota > Metazoa > Chordata > Mammalia > Rodentia > Pedetidae > Pedetes > Pedetes capensis. The sequence goes on from VMDO01023116.1 coordinate 27,512, forward strand.
CCACTGTGTTTCTTCTCATTTTGAGGTCCCAGGGGCTTTATTCCATTCCCATCATTAATGTTGACTCTACTTTGAGGAGGCAACTCTTCCCCAGTCATTTCTGGAATGGCTTCCTGCCTGGGGCCTCATTTTCTAGCACTGTATTTGACAGTGCTTCTCTGCTATTCATAGAGTTTTCAATGGCTAATTGTTTCAGGAGTGGGCTGCGGGGTCTTTATCCCTAATCTTTCTTAGTCTGGAAGCTCAGCTGAAGCCTGTCCACCATGGATGGCCCTACTGGTATCTGAAATACTGGTAGCATAGCTTTTAGCATCACAGCAACATGCAATGCCCTATGGCATGACAAGCTGACAGACATTATGGGTTGAATTATGTTCTCTCAAAACTCATTTGTTGAAATTCTAACTCTAGTACCTCAGAACATGGCCTTGTTTTGAGATAGGATCTTTACAAAGATAACAAACTTAAAGTGAGGTCATTAACAGAGTCCTAATCCAGTATGACCAGTGTCATTTTGGGGAGAGAAAAACACAATAAAAATCATATATGCATAAAGGAAGAGCACCATGCAAAGATGAAGGCAAATCAGACAAATGCTCCCATGAGCTAAGGAGCACCAAAGAGGGCCATAAACCACCAGAGGCCAGGAAAGAGGCATTGAAGGGTGGCTCTTTCCAAGCCTGTTGTTGTTAGGTGCCGTCGAGTCGGTATCCGATTCATAGCGACCCTCTGTACAACAGGGGAAACACTATTGTCAGTGTTTCTCTGCTGTTCATAGGGTTTTCAATGGCAAATTGATTTTTGGGAGGGGCTTGCCAGGTCCTTCTCCCAAGCCTACAGCTTCTGGTGTTCCCAGGCGGTCTCCCATCCAGGTACTAACCAGGCCCGACCCTGCTTAGCTTCTGGGTTCTGATAGGATCGGATGCCACAGGGCTACAGCTGCAGGCTTTCCAAGCCTTAGAAGGAGCTAACTGCCAACACCTTGAGTTTCTGTTGTTTAAGCCACCCAGCTGTGGTACTTCATTATTTCCATCCTGACAGACTGACATAGCCAGTTAGGTGGAAGTCAAAGGTCAACAGTGGATTTATGAATACAAAATTGCAGCCATGGAAGTCCCTCACTCTCAGTGCAAACTCTGCTCTTCCATTTTTTCATTAGCCTTTCTTCATAGCCCAAGAAGGAGAGACGAATAGCAGACATTATTTTCCTCACTCTACAGATAAGTAATCAGAGACAGAAAAATTAGCTCCATCTCTCCCTCCAGTCTATAACCAAGTGGCAAAAACAAAATGTAGACCAATGCCACTCACGTCTGTGTGGTGTGAATTCCCTTGCACAAGGCTAATTCCCAGGAGGTATGTGAGGGGACACTAAGCATTGATGCCCACCCTTCCACCCATGGAACTCCATTTGATGGCTCTTCATGGTGTTGTGCCTTCCCTGAGCCAGTGCAACAGATATTGGGATGACTACCCCATCCTTCAGAGGACTCTCTGCCCTACAAAACACTTTAGCAATGGAAGTTTTATGTTTTGATATGGCCAAGGAAGACATGGAATGGAATCCACCTGCAGGATCTGCTCTCAATCTGCTGACACATTTGTTGATGCTCTGGCATCGCCCTTGGAATACGACAGTGGCTAGGACACAATGATGTCTCCCACACTGCAGAACAAGGGAGAGACAAACACAGAGGGAATTTCCCAGGGCTATACTTAGCCTGGCTGATGGTTCAGAGATGCTTCTGGAAAGAACTGATGGCTGGGCAGGAACCCACTTTAAATCCACATGTCCCCAGAAGATCACACAGGTCCCCTAAAGAACAGAAACTTCTAGAGCCCCTTAGGAGTGTCATTACCCAACATGCTGACTGAAAAGAAGCCAAATACATGGCTTACAAATTTTCTTTCTTTCCTCTTCCAGAAAATTTTTCTCACTCTTACCCCAGTGATGATGGGGAAATTTTTATGTCTTATCCAGCATTTCAATACTGTTTCACATTTTGGATGGTCTACATCTTTGGACACTTTCTATATGCCAAGTACTTTACTAAGTACTTTCCATATTTGATCTAATCTAATTTCCATTTTATGGATGAGTAAGCTTAGAAAGGTTAATTAGTTTCTTCATGGTCACAAAAGTGACAAGGAATGAAAGTTCCTTATACAATATCTGTTCTAATCTCTTTCTTTCTAAAGGACCCCAATTTTTATTGAGGGCTGTAAAACAAAAACTATATTTCCTAGCTTCCCTTATATGTAAGGTAGGGATGTGACAGAACTGGAAAGTCTGAATGAGATGGCACATGTTATTATACCCTTCTTCCTTTTCCATGCTTCCTAAAGGAATATAAATTGACAGCTGGTGTTCCTGCAGCCATTCTAAGAACAGAATGGATCACACAGACACAGAAAGAAAAGCTGGGCAACATAGGAGGGCCTAGAGTCATCACTGATATTTACAGGTGGTATATCCATAATGAACTGCTCACTTCTGAATTTGTCATCGCTTGACAAGGAAGTAGATCTCTGCTACCTGGGAGCAGTGGTGCACACCTGTAACCACAGTGTCTTGGGAGGCTGAGGCAGGAGAATGGTGATTTCAAGGCCAGAGGTAGCCTGTGTAACTTAGTGAGATCTTGACTCAAAATTTTTAAAAAAGTAAAACATGGGTTAGGGATTCAGCCCAGGGGTAGCCTTCTTGCAAAGTATGTATGAGGCTCTAGTTTAAATCCCTGTTGTTATTAGGTACCTATGATGTCTGACTCATAGTGACCCTATGTACAACAGGCAAAACACTATTGTCAGTGCTTCTTTGCTATTCATAGGGTTTTCAATGGTGGATTGGTTTTGGGGAGTGGGTTACTGGGTCCTTCTCCCAAGCCTACAGCACCTGGTGTTCCCAAGCAGTCTCCCATCCAAGTACTAACCAGGCCCGGCCCTGCTTAGCTTCTGAAATTTGATGGGATCAGATGTGACAGTGCTATGGCTGCAGGCTTTTAAATCCCTAAGTACCACAAAATGAAAGAGAGGAAAAAAGAAAGAGAGAAAGAGAAGGAGAAAGAGAGAAAGGAAGGAAGGAAGGAAGGAAGGGAAAAGAAATAGAATCTCTGTGTGCTACATTTGTAGCCACATTTTTTATTTACTTTTCTCTTACTTGCAAGAGAAATCATCTCCTAAATAAAACACACTGAAACAGGTCTATGGCAAAATATTCCTTGAAGGCATCTATCTCCAAAATTCGTAGTTGCAAAGGTCTTGCCTTGAAAAGCTGGTTGGGAGGAGACAGGACACAGTAGTATGTACACAGTATGAGATTAAACAGGTAATGAACTGGAAACAAATATGTCTGTATGGGACTGAGGAGAAGAGATATGCTGGGAGACCTCTTTTTTATTCTTTTGGCTTAGGGGCTAAGAGATGATAATCTTGAGCAAGTCATATCCTGCTTTGGACCTTATTTTGTTCATTTGTTTTCTCATCTTTACAATGAGAAGTGTGGGCTAGAGACTGCTGATTCCTAACTCAGAGACACCTAGTCTTTAAGTCCCGTAAAGCAAAGGACCCTCAGGCCTCCAGGGACTAGAAATAAGGTTCTTGGAAGCCCTACCTTAGAGTCTTCATGTTCATCCAGAGAATCTATGATTCTTCCAAATCTCTTGCCCACCCACACTCCCATCATAACCAGAAGATGTACATGAAGCTCTCTCTCTTGTGCCTGAGGTCCTCCCCATGTCCCTGAGGTCCTCCCTATGTCCCTGAAGTCTTCCCTGTGTCCCTGAGGTCCTCCCTGTGTCCCTGAGGTCCTCTCCATGTCCCTGAGATCCTTTCCATGTCTCTGAGGTCCTTCTCATGTCTCTGAGATCCTCCCTGTGTCCCTGAGATCCTCCCCATGTCCCTGAGATCCTCCTCATGTCTCTGAGATCCTCCATGTGTCCCTGAGGTCCTCCCCATGTCCCTGAGGTCCTTTCCATGTCCCTGATGTCCTCCCCAGGTTCCCGGTGTCCACCCCATGAGCATGAAGTCCTCTCTGTGTGCACAGTCTTCCTAGCGAGCATGAAGTCCCTTCACTCCCACTTCATCTTCCCTATTTGTCTCCCACATTCTCACCAAAGGTAGTAGATGAGGCTGTTCCACTTACAAGGTACTATAAAAAAATCACCTTTTCAATCTAAGGAGTTCAAAGAACTTCACAAAATTGCATTTTCTTTTGCAAATGTTCCAGGACATTTACAGCTATTTTCTTTTCATATATAGAAATTTATTGCCAGCAGTCACATCGAGATTTCTGAGCTTAGAGTTCTTTTCTGGAATGAGGCTTGGATAAGACAGTTTACAAAAATACAAAATCTAAAACAATTGTGCAGATGGTAAGAAAAAGAAACAGAGAACAAAGAAAAAAGCCAGACATTCTAGATGAGCACTGTTAATGTATACCACATGATTGTACACTGTTGCCAGAACTGCAAATTCAGTTCTTCACTTCCTGGCTGCTAAGGCAAACACAGCCAGAGTTTCAGAGATACTCACTTCCTAAAGGCCATGCGCCTGCAGCCATAGCCCTGTGGCATCCGATCCCGTCAGATCTCGGAAGCTAAGCAGGGTCAGGCCTGGTTAGTACCTGGATGGGAGACCGCCTGGGAACACCAGAAGCTGTAGGCTTGGGAGAAGGACCTGGCAAGCCCCTCCCAAAAATCAATCTGCCATTGAAAACCCTATGAACAGCAGAGAAGCACTGACAATAG
>VMDO01023117.1:0-32227 GCA_007922755.1 Pedetes capensis
ATAATAATACCAATAATACCAAAGAATGATAATAATACAAATGGGCTAGATTATTCATGGAATACTACTGACAATGTAAAAAGATAGATCACTACAGAAAAAAGTTTGGACCTAAATCAGAATGCGAAGGCATATAGAAAAATAATCCCACAAAAAGACATGCAATGTAGAAGAGAGGCCTTTGGTGAGGGTGTGGAAGAAGGGGGAGGAGGTACACAAGAGGGTAAGGGGGAAGTTGTCTTTGCAAGGTACAATGAAACGCATATATGGAAATGTCACAATGAAATGCATGTCAGAACGAAACACATTAAGTTGTACATTAAAAATTTCCAATAAAAAAGACTCCTGAAACACTGATCCATGCTACAATATGGGTGAACCTTGAATACATTATGTTAAGTAAAATAAGCCAGACAAAAAGGGAAACTACTATATGATTCTACTTATATGAGGTGCCTAGAGTAGTCAGATTCATAGAGACAGAAAGTAGAATTGTTTGTCAAGAGCCAGGGAGAAATGTTTAAAGGGTGCATAGTTTCTGTTTGGGACAAAGAAAAGGTTCTGGAGATGGATGGTGGTGATGGTTTCCTAACAGTGTGAATGTACCTAATGTTGCTCTACACTTTAAAATAGTTCAAATGGGGCTGGAGTATGCTTGGTTGTACAGCACATGTCTAGCAAGCACAAGGCCCTGGATTTGGTCCTCAGCACTGAAAGAAGTAGTTTAAATGGCAAATGTTATGTTATGTATGTTTGCCAACATTTAAAAAAATAGCAGTGGACTTTACATAAATCTTTTCTTTCCTCCACAAAAGTAGACACAGAGTCTGTTTTTAAAGGCAGTCTAGTATTTCAGATGGTACATGCCTGTTTGGTTAGCACAGGATCTATTAGACTGACTAGTCTGGAGCAAGAGGAGTTCAGTGGTCTGAGATGAGCTAAAAACTTGCACTTAAGATCACTTCCTCCTGGGACTCAAGGAAAAGTCCTATGTTTGCATGATAAAATAAAAAACTTGCTTCATTTTAAAGAAATGACTCTGTTCTCAGAGTTTATGAAGACTATAGGGGCAGATCATTCAAAATGATATATAAATTTTTAAAAACAACATGTGTGGTTGAGGTGCTAACATTTACATAGCATGTATCTGCTCTGGGAATTCAGTTATGTCAAACAAAAACAACAAAATTTCACTAGGAAGGCACTATCCCTGAAGCAAATGCTCAATCCTGGGCCAGTATCCCCTGGCCCAGGTTCCCTGACTCTCAATACTAAGTGCCCTTTTGCTCCAACATGGCAGCAAAGTTTCAAAATTGAGCTCCTTTAAAACTCCTTCCTTGATACAATCTGTCTTTCAGAGACACAGCCACCAAAGAAAGGTAATTCTGAGCCTCTGTTAGAAAGGTGCTATTGTCTGCATCTGGAATGTCTCCCAGAGGCCCATGGTTTAAAGGCTTGATCTCTTGCATATAGTGCTTTTGGGAGATGGTAGAAACTTTCAAAGTTGAGGCCTCATGGGAAGTCTTCCCATTACTAGGAGTGTACCCTCAACGGGAATTGTGCGACCCTGCCCCTTTCTCTCTCCCTTAGCTTCCATGAGGCGAGTAGCTTTCTTCACCACACGCTCTCACCATGATGAGCTGCCTCGCCACAGGCCCAAAAGCAAACAGGGCCAGCCAACCATGTACTAAAGTTTCCAAAACTGTGAGCCAAAATAAACCTTGCCTCTTTTTAAGTTGATTGTCTCAGGTATTTTGTTAAAGTAATGCACAGAACTCTCCGCTTGGTCACTCTGGTGGAGTTATAGGCTACCTTTTGAGTCAAGACTACTTAGAAGCATCAAGTAAAAGTAGTTAAATAAGTAGAGTGATATGACTAAAAAATAACTTGTGCTCCAACAATCTACCAATTTAATATAGTAACTAAGAAGTACATAGACTGCTTGCTTCAGATTCTCCAAAGCCATTGTGGTAGGCAGCCTCCAAGATGACCCCAAAGGGCCCTACCTTCTGCTATTCACATCTTTGTGTAGTGACCTCCCACAATGGACAAGGAGCAAATTCAGATATTCTCTGGCCATGTGAGCAGCAAAAATGTGTGAGTCAGGTTGAGGGAGGAGAAGGAACCATGGGGAATGATATAGCCATGGAAAACTAAAGAGTCCATGCCCTCCCTAAAAGAAATGAAAAAATATTGTTGAGGGCCAAGAAAATCAAGTCTGCCTACTGAATTTGAGAAAAATATCTATACCAATATAGATGTGTATGGAGAATTTAGACCTCACCATATCCTTTGCAGATGCAGGAAGATTCTGTAAACTGGTGTCCCTCACATATCCATTCATTCATACATTCACTCACTGCAAAAACATTTATGGAGTACCTACTATAAGCTACACACTATGCTGCATACCAATCCTGTTGTACCTTAAATATTTCTATTTTATGCCTTTCCAAGTTTGAGTTATTTGTATCTGTACTGTATTTGCAGGTAATACAGATCCTCTACTCTAAGAAATGAGTTCCAGTCCCAAATCCCCAAATAAAGAATTATTATAATAATAGCATATTCATGAAAAGCAAATTACTTATCTTGGCGTTTAACATCCTTGTAACTATTCCTGTACTTTTAATGTCAACAGAAAAAAGTAATGTCTAAGTCTGGCTGATACAGTAAATTAATGTTAATAACAGTTTTGACACTAATAGCAAGTTTTAAAAAGAAAAACCTCCAGTCTCTAAGCTGGGTTTCATTTCTTAAAAATCACCTCAGCTCACTGTCACTAGACTCCCCAAGAACAATTCCAGCTACTATTTCTCCTTCATGAAACGACCAGGGTCTATACAGTTTCTACGAAATTATATCCTTTCCCTGCTTTTGCTCACACCAGGTGGAGAAAACATCTACCCCTTGAGTTATAATCTGAGGGCTTCTCAGTAGAGACACATTTCTGAAGCCCTGTAAGCAAATGAATACCTGTATGGTTTCATTAAAAACCACCAACTGTTTCTTCAGATCCTGAAAATTAGTTGTGAAAACGCGAACTACTAAGATACACACTAGATCAAACAGGAGAGTTCTGAATTTATGTTCCAGAGAGCAGAGAACAGTCTTCACTTAGTCTGTCTTTGTGTTCCCCCACAGTGCCATACATAGACAAGAACATAGTAAATATCCCATGAATTAAATCATCTTAACTGAAAACTTTAACAGGCCTGGGGAAAATTAAAAAATGAAAAGGAGCCCAGTATCTGGCTCTTCCACTCTTTCCAGCTCTTTCTGGAAGTTACTAAGGGTTCAAGCAGCTCTTGCAGAACTTCCAGCCCTCTCAGACTCAACCAACATGTAGGACATGGTTGGCCTATAACACCCACTTCAATAATCATTTAGAGGCCACTAGGCTTTAAGCAAACCACCTCTTCCAACTTCCCAAGCATTATTCTTTTTCCATTACTAATAGAGTGTTTTACTTTTAGATAATTTTATAATGAATGAGCTTAAATGAGCAGAGGCAGCCATGACAACCCATCAATAAAATAATTAAGTCCAAGTGGATTTTGTTAGAGACTTCTCATATCATAATAGGAAATATGCATTACTTAGAACTAGAGAAGTCAAATGGAATCATTTCTTTTTGTTTTAAAAGGTAAGTTAGCTTTTAAATGTATCTGTTTCATAGAACTCTGCTGACAATACTGGTTATGTACTTTGCAAGGTCATGCACAATAGAAATACCAATGGAGTACAAGGAGGTTTCCAGAATTTTCTTTACCCTTTATACAGTTATCATTCCCATGTCTATAGAGTTTAGGCAAGGAAAAAATCTACCTTTTCTGTTTCAGATCATGACTTTGGTCCCCTAAGACTTTTGTGACCTATCCCAACACTTCCATGCCATGAAAAAATGGGGGAAATCAGGCCATGATGGGCATGATGCAGGGCAAAATTCTACCTCTTCTCTTTCTCCTCCAACCAATGAAAGAGGAAGGTCCTTGACAACAAAAGGTGGCTGAGGCAGCCACATTTCTCTTGCATTTTCCTCCCAAAACATAAGTACCTATGGCTGATCTAAAACCCTTGGGCCCTGGCTTGCAACACAAGCCCCCTGACCTGTTTTTCCCTTACTTCCAAGCTTTGCATCATCTCCAACTAGGAGACTGGGATGAGCAATGAAACCAACCTCTGCAATAATAGACACCCAATGATTACCAAATGGTTTCCAAGCTCTGGAAAAGGAATAGAGACAGAGACCAGGCCTGGCTTTGGGCGCTACTGGGTGCCATATTGAGGGGTAAAGCAGTAACTCAGTAAGGAAGCAATATAGACTTGGAGTCATTTGGGCTGATTCCCAATCAGAGACTACATAATGGACTGAGGTAAGGGACATCCTTAAGTGGTTCCATGAAAAGGAGAAGAAATTGAGAATATGCATTAGTGCAAGGCCAAGTGAAACAATTACATACCCATGCTCCATCAGGCCCGAACAGTTCAAGGAAGTTGCCAATGAATTCCCTTGACTTCTCTTCCCATTTTTGAATTAGATCATGACTCTTTTCTTCTACTTTGTTAACAAATTCCTTTGACCTTTCTTCCACATTCTTGACCTTTTCTTTCATCTTGTCCACCTGGTTCTGGAAACGGTATTTCTTCTCCTGGTTAAAATGTACAGGGGCAAAAAATGGATTTATCCAAGAGGGCATGAGAAAGATCAATCGTTCACACTAATGGTCACATTTTATGTCAAGCTGAGTTTGTTCCTAACCTAAAGAGTCAGGATGTTGCTGTGTTCCCAAAGGCAAGATTGACGGGAAGGCACATCTCTTGTAAGGAAAGTCACTTGTGACTAATCTCTATGGATATGTATAGGGAAGTACAAGTGGCTTTAATATTTTAAGTCTGTTAAATGTTTATGAGTTCAACTCAATTATATATGAAAAGAATCAAATATACACGGGTGCCTTTAACTGAGCAAATATCCCTATTCAATTCTACTGGGACTTAGACAAAAGTATAAGTTATACATGAAAGGCTACTCAGAGGCAGCCTGAGTTTTTTGTTTTATTGGGACAGTATTAAAGCCAATATTGGTTATACTAAATGGGCCACTGAGCAGACTTTAGAACACATGTGCTATACTAAACTTTCCATTGTAATGATATTTTCCACTAAGCTAGTTGAAGTGCATCAATTTTCTTAGTAAGTAAGAAAGCTTTTGTGCTAATAGCATCTCTGGACGTGGATTCTGTTCTTGTTACAGCCACTATGCAGCACTGCTGTATGTCTATGCTCCTGGAAGCCATTGTGTGTTGGATGAGTAGCATGTCACCTCTAAACCTCAGTTTCCTCACCTGTAAAATCGTGGCAATAATCATCCCTCTCTCACAGGTACTGTGACAATCAGGTAAGGTAATGCACGTAAATGCTTGGCTCAAAGCCTGGCATTTAGTAGTTGCTTATGTTAGTTGTTTTGTCAGTATTGAGTGGTATTCAGGGTTATCTGATGAGCATAACATCAAAAACAATGAAAATCACATGAGACAAAGGTTCTTCCCCTATGAAATCATGATATGTTTTCTCCTAAAGAGGTAACACGACATATTGTTTTTCTTTACTATGTGGGAATCAAGTTCATTTTATATTTCAGAATTTTCTGAAATACCTTAAGCACTGTAAACTGAGTCAAGAATCCCTGATTTAGACTTTCTAAATCTTCCTGCAGCCTCAGAGTGGGGTATGAGCTGTGTGTGTTGCCACTCAGCTGGGTGCACACACATATGTGCTGTGGGAAGTTGCTCTGTCTTCCATGATTTACTGTGTGTCCTTGGTTGGTCAACCTCTCTCAACCTATTTTCCCTCACCTCTATGTTGGATATAAGCATTATATCCATGCTTGTGGCCTGCTGCCATACCACTGTGGCATCCGATCCCGTCAGATCTCAGAAGCTAAGCAGGATCAGGCCTGGTTAGTACTTGGATGGGAGACCGCCTGGGAACACCAGGTGCTGTAGGCTTGGGAGAAGGACCCGGTAACCCACTTCCAAAAATCAGTCCTCCATTGAAAACCCTATGCACAGCAGAGAAGTACTGACAATAGTGTTTCGCCTGTTGTACGTAGGGTTGCTATGAGTCAGATCCAACTCGATGACAGCTAACAACAACAACCCATGCTTGTAGGCTTAGCATGAGGATTCAATGAGATAATCCAGGTAAAACACTCAGATGGGCATATGATAGACTCTCAATGGGTCAGCTGTGGTCTTTATGTCTTTCTTTGCCCTAGTCTGTTCTGTCCTGGACATGGGTGTCCTGCACAGTGCTCAGGGGCAGCACGTAGCAGGAAGGAGTACTGGTTGTGTAAGTCAGGAGACTGGGAGGCTGCTGTCACCTCCACCTCTCCCTTACTTGAGGGACTTTGGCCAGGTCCTCTCTCCCGGCTCATCTTTCCTCATGTCTAAGTCGGACGTGGAGTGCGTGACTGGCCCTATCAGGTCCCCACCACTGCTGATGTTCTGTCATTCATTGACACGCCTATGCAACACATTCCATTTCCTTTCAGAGCTGCAGCCAGGTCTGTTATCACCGAAAGGCGGCAAGCACATCCCCTCCGTCTGCACGGTTCCCTGAGCTAAGTGGCTTATCTAAAGACCATTTAAAGAGAGTGAGCAATAACTTTTGGAAATGGCTAGCCATGCTTGGATGGTTGGCTGAATTCAATTTAAAAGAACAGACAGTTTAATTTATTGAAATAACCAGGGCTTTATTCTCTATAAGATACCAAATAATCCCTTTGACTGAATTCTTTTCAGCCACTTGTTCTAGTGCCACAGGAACCCGCCATTTTCCATTTTGGTGCCTGGCTTGTATGAAGCCAGAGGGCCTGGACCCCAACACTCCCTGCCTCAGGAGGACAAATAATAATCATAGATTTACAATTAATGAACCCCTCCTGTATTGAAGATGCCAATGATCAATTGTACAGCGTGCTGAATAATTATGGCTGCACATAATTATAAGTATGGAGTTTTGTAGACAGACGACCCTATTTGAGGGAGTTGGAATTCCGTATGTATGTCGAGCCCTTGTTTTAACAAAAAATATCAGCTCCTCAGGCACCCAGCAAATACAGTTGTCCAGACTCACTGTCATCACCTACAGCCACTGGGCTGCCCTCTTTGCTTTGTAACAGCTTGTTTTGCTTGTTTTAAAGATTGTTTTAACAGTGCTCTATTATTAAACTAACAGCAGCTCTGTGGGAACAATAAGGTAGAAATACAAAAGGAAGCCAAAGACTTCAGGCTTTATTTAAGCAGCTGTAATTTCTCTGGACAATAAAAAACAGCTGTTAAGGTTTCTAATGAGCATCTGTAAGGCCTTAGTAGAATGAAAAATTTAAATCTTAAAACAAGAAAGCATTTTCTCTGCGCTTAGTGTTTCATTGCCTCCACCCTCCTTCCTTCCTTTTGAGCAGAAGACAAGCCTTGCCTCTCACAAGGGGTAGATTCCCCAGGAACCCTTCAGCCACATCTGACGACTAAAGCTGGAGCTTGGGACAAGGGAAGTGAGGAAGCTCCTTTGTAAAAGGTGAAGCTTGCTACCTATTTTCCTTGGTTACCTCAAGTTACCCCTTTGGACATTGGTTTCCTCATCTGTAATATGGTGATAAAATATATCATTGGAAGCCGGGCATGGTGGCGCACGCCTGTAATCCCAGCGACTCGGGAGGCGGAGGCAGGAAGATCCCAAGTTCGAGACCAGAGGCAGTCTGCGTAACTTAGTGAGACCCTGTCTCAAAAAGTAAAATAAAAGGGCTGGGGGTGCAGCTCAGTGGTCCCGCACTTGCAGAGCATGCAGGCACGAGGCCCTGGGTTCAACCCCCAGTAGAGCAAAAAAAAAAAAAAAAAAAAAAAAAAAAAAAAAAAAAAAAAAAAAAAAAAAACACATTGGATTATGAACACTGTGTGGCACATAGTAAGCACTCAGAAAATGGTGGCAGTGGTGATAGTGGTGGCATGACATGGTGGCCCTCAGAGGGCATGGAGTGGCACGCTTACATTTATAAAGCTGACATTCAGTTCCTTGGCTGTATACCCTCTCTGGAGGTTGCGTCGGGCATAAACATCATAGTCACGGACGATTCTGGTGATGATGTCTGATGTTGAGATGCCTTCTGTTCTCTGCGTTGGGACAAACATTCCTGTTCAAGCAGAAAAGAGGAGATGAAGCTAAGGTCACCTTGGTTGACCCATTTCTTTTAGTGATCCTCCTTTCTAGGACAAAGTTGAAGCTCCTGGGTGTGCCAGGGAGGCCCTCACATCCAGCCCCAGCTGACTCTTCCAACCTCAGTTTCCTATATTCACCACCTCCATAAGCACGGCGTATTCCTCATCCAGGACCTGGCCCCAGAAGGCACTGTTTGTCCAGCTCCTGGTATTAGCTCATGTCGAGCTCTTCCTTCCCACCCACATCCTTGAGGTCCAGCTTCAAGGTTATGCCTCTGGGAGGTCTTCTGCCATTACCAGGCACAATCCACAACATTGTGGAAATAAATATGTCTTCTGTTAATCAAAGTGTTTTTAATATCTGTCTCCATGTAGAAATGTACATTTCAAATACACAGATTATGTTTTAATTATCTTTGCATCCCCAGCACCCAGCTCAATGCCCCTTTGACTAGCATATAGAAGTTGCTCAAGAAATGTAATTTGAATGAGAAAGTGAATGAAGAGTAATAACTAAGTCAATTCATCAAATCACAGCAACTCCATTCCTTTCCCAAGAAACTATGTGTCATATTATTCTAAAAGAAAAGACGAAAGAGTACACCATTTTTGTTATCTCTGCTCTCAAGACATGCCCGCGGGTCTGATTTTATCTGCCTAAGAACATTCTACTCTGCATGGTGGTTTCAACACTCAAATGGCTTTCATCTGGAATACGTGGGACAGGGTAAAAATAAGCACAGAGGACACTACGCTCTAATAGTTCTATTGCACTTCCTTAATGTCTTCAGATGTGTTTGGATGTACCAACAACCAATGCAGGCTATAAAGAGGTCACAAATATTAACAGAGATAAAAATTAGATTCATGCTCAAAATTCTGTTGTCAGCTGAAATCACATATTGGCAACTGTGATCTTTCTACCCAATATGATTACAGCCACTCAGAGACATCACACATGGGACAGTGTGACAGAGCCTGGGGACAAGGACACTGGGTTCTCAGTTTACAGACTTGGGCAAATCAAATTAAACCCTCTGAAGACAAGCTACTTAACTTTAATCCCCTCAACAGAGAAATAAGGTAGCTGGAAAACATGATGTGGGACTTTGTTGTTGTTAGGTGCCCTTGAGTTGGTATCCGACTCATAGCGACCCTCATAGGGTTTTCAATGGCTGGCTGTTTCGGGATTGCCTTGGGAGTGGATTGCCAGGTCCTTCTCCCATTTTTGCGGTGCTGGGAATTGAACTCGGGACCTCAGAGACTGCAGCGCAGCACTCTACCCACTGAGCTAAATCCCAGCCTGATGTGGGACTTATCTGGACCATTTTCCTCTCCCTCACTCCCCACATCTAATCGATTTCCAATCATCAGCCTACTTCTCAAACATTTCCCTAGTCTGTCCCCTTTCTCCATCATGAATCCTCAACCAATCCAACACCATTGTGTTCAAGGTATGTGTGTCTGTGTCTATGTGTGTGTGTGTGGTCCTGGGGATCCGACCCAGGGCTTCATGCATCCTAGGCAAGTACTCTACCACTGAGCTACATCTCCAACCCCAGGAATGTCATTTTTGTCCACTTCAACTTACATGGCAAGATTCACAAAATGATCTTTCTAAATGCAAGTCAGAGTTCTGCTCAATCCCCTTCTTTGGCTTTATTTTTTCCAGTGATGTGCTTGTGGGGGTGCTGGATGATTTTATCTGCCTAAGAACAATCTGCCTGCAGCCATACCACTGTGGCATGTGATCCGATCAGATATCGGAAGCTAAGCAGGGTCGGGCCTGGTTAGTACTTGGATGTGAGACCACCTGGGAACACCAGGCACTGTAGGCTTGGGAGAAGGACCTGGCCACCCACTCCCAAAAAAAGCAATCTGCCATTGAAAACCCTAAGAATAGCAGAGAAGCACTAACAATAGTGTTTTGTCTGTTGTACTATGAGTTGGACGCTGTGAGTCACTATGAGTTGGACACCAACTCAACAGCACCTAACGACAACAAACAAGAACAATCTGCTCTGCATGGTAGTTTCAACACTGTCCTCAGGATTTAGAGTCAAATCCTTAACTTGGTTCTATAGAGCTCACATGATCTCTTCCCCACGCTGCTTTCCCATCTCATCTCAGACCCTCTCCCCTGCACTCCCTAAACCAAGGCCCCTGTGCTGCAAAACTGCAGGGCTGCTTCTTGTTGACCCCGCCTCTGCCCAGCCATGCTGCATTTCTTTGGCATCCTCAAAATGCTGGCTATCCCACCCCCCGCCCCCTGTCACAAACCTAGTCTCTACCTGGTTAACTCGTATTCATCCACTGGGTTTCAGCTTTAGTGTCACTTCCTCAAGCCAGGTCTTTCTGTTTGTTAGTCCTTCCCACAGGCCACTGCTCTTTTCCTTCAAGTACTACAGGATCTTTGTGGGACAGGTTGATCAGTAACTGTCTTCTCCACCTGGCTGTAAGCTACATGAGGGAAGGAACTGCACCTTCTTGTTCTCTTACATGTTCTCAGCCCCAGGCGACGAGCAGGCACTAGAGGAATATTTGTTCAATGTATGGCACAATGAATATTGACCTCTAAATGCCCTTCCAAATCCAGTCCTCTCTGAAGTTTTCAGCCTTGCAGCCTCAACTTGGAACTTTCTTTTGATATCATCAGCACACTCACAGCATCAGCAGCAGGATGGTGCTGCTGATATTAGACACAGAGCATCCCATTTCTAATGCTCAGTTGCTCAGAGATGGTGTTTGCCACTAGGTCAGAAACTTCCCACCTTCCAGGAGGGTTGAATCAAACACAGAAAACTAAACAGTAGGCAGAGGATGCAAACATCTAACCACATGGACATAAACAGCAAACTGGCCCAGGTGTGTAGGGGCTCTGATGGGTGGAAGAACCCTGAGTGGCCCCGATCCAGGGGGCTTGGGACAACAAACATCCCCACCTTGGTGGGAGCTGTGGGGAGCTTTGTGGTGAGAAAGCCATCCCATCTTTCAGCAGACAGCAATTTCACCCCACCCCAGCATGCTGAAAGTCAAGACAATTCTCTAGGTACTAATGGACTTTAGCAAGTCATGTAGACATTGGTGACACATGCTTACCCTTTCTCAGAAGCCAGAGAGTGAGGTCCCTGTGGCTGCGGAACTGCAAGGAGATTTGAATTGGGGAGATTTGCTTTGGCTGGTTGAGAGGTATGTCTCTGAAAGAAGCCAAGCCCTCTGCTGACATAATGAAGCACCCCGCTTCCTCCAAATCCTAATTATTGCTCTGCTAAAAATATTCAGTAATGAGCATGATCAGAGAACCTTTTTTATCATGCTTTTCAGAATTGCGGTGTTTGGTTATGGAGCTATTTTAAGAAGCAGCAAAGCACATGTTAATGAAGAAACTTTCAACAGTAGTAGGCAGTATTAGAATAATGATGAGTAATGTGGACCTTACAGTCTATTTAATCTCAGCTCCATCTTTTCTTCTGGCTTTACTAGAAGATTTTGACATGTGGTTCTGACAAGTAGAGTATTGTAAAGCGTAATTCATACCCTTCATATCTTTGGCTTCATTTAAATTGATTTTTGACCTTCAAAATAAATCATGACTCAGTTGGTAGAGTGCTGCTCTGTGTTCTCTGAAGCCATGGGCTCAATCTCTAGCACCAGGCAGCCCACTTCCAAAACAATCAGCCATGGAAAACCCTATGAATAGTGGAGAAGCACTGACATAGTGCCAGGCATGATATAGTGGAAAGTAGTGTTTCATTTTCATGTGTATAGGGTCGTTATGAGTTGGACCCAACTAGATGGCACCTAACAACAACAAAAGCCAGATGAATGCTCTGGCCAGTTCTGAGTATCTTTTCTGCACAATGAACTCTGGCCTTCTCTACCTGGACTCCAACTAGATCTTTACTGTGACTCTTCCTCTGGGTAAGGAGTCAGCAGAGCAGATTAATGGACAAGAAGTAAGGGTCCTTGGCACACACAGAATCACCCACCCATAGTCTTAGGCATATGCTTCCATGACAAGTAAAATATCCCTTAACTCTTCAATTTGGAAAAGGAATTGTGGTGGATTAAAGAGGCCACAGTTCCCTTCCCCTTGAGTTTGGACTGGCCTTGGTGACTTGCTTGTAACTAAAGAAAATGTCACATAAGTGACACTGTGTGACTTCCGAGGCTAGGTCAGAAAAAGCCTGGTGCTTGTAAGGAGTTCCAGACTTGGAAGGCGGTTGAGGAGTTCAGGTTGCTTGCTCTCTACATGGTCCCTCTCAGCCAGTATGCTGTGAGAAGCCGAAGCAACACACAGAGAGGCCTCATGTAGGTGCCTCGGTGACAAGCACAACTGAGCTCCCTGCTGACAGCCAGCATCCAAGAGTGGCCATGAGTACATAATCTGAGAGCACCAGCCCAGTCGAGCCTTCAGATGATTGTAGCCCGTGCCAGCATCTGACTATAATTATTTGAAAGACCCAAGCAAGAAGCACCCAGCCAAGCCCTTGTCAAGATCCTGCCCAACAAAATCAAGTAGCTTTTTCAAGTTACTGATTTTGGAAGTCATTTTGTTATGCAACAATAAAGATGCTGGATTGTCCTATACCTAGACAACTAGAACTTGACATTGTATTTCCTAAAATCAAGAAAGCAACTTATTCTTAGCTCAGTAGAGGCCACTTACCTGAAGAGAAATCCACAACCAAATGCTTGTTCCCATATTATAACGAACTCTCACCCCAGGAAACAGTGATTCAGTTAACCCTGGGTAACTCAGCTGGACCTCAATCCCTAGTCTAGATCCCTGCTGCTCTAAATAAGGTCTATCAACCTGCAACCTCATTAGAAATGGGAATCTCAAGGGTGGGGATGTAGCTCAGTGGTAGAGCACTTCCCTACCATGCACAAGGTTCTGGGTTCCATTCCCGGCATCACAAAAAAGAGAGAAGAAAAGAGAAGAGAAGAGAAGAGAGAAGAAAAGAGGAGGGGAAGGGAGGAGAGGAAGAAAGAGAAAGGAAGGAAAAGAAATAAGGAAACAAAAAAGAAAAAAATGAAAGAAACAAGACTCCCAGGCCCCACCAGACCAATTGAATCCAAATGTGAATTTTCACAAGATCCTGCAGATGATGTGCAGGCATGTTTAAATTTGAAAAGCAGTGGCCTATAATGTCATGACTGTCTAGCAGCCGCAGAGTCAGCGGATGCAGAAAGGATTACTCTGCACTCCAAGAGTTAGTATCAGAGAGACCGAAGTGGGGGCCA
Source organism: Pedetes capensis (assembly GCA_007922755.1). Taxonomy (NCBI): domain Eukaryota; kingdom Metazoa; phylum Chordata; class Mammalia; order Rodentia; family Pedetidae; genus Pedetes; species Pedetes capensis. The sequence goes on from VMDO01023117.1 coordinate 13,467, forward strand.
GTACCTTCAAGTGCACTGCTCCCTGAGTGAATGTCTCAACCTCTTTTTATTAGGATCTTATCATAACATTAATCATTTTTATGAGTCAGGGGAATGGGAAAAGGATGTAGCAATCCACTCCTGAAGCAATCCCGAAACAATCAACCATTGAAAACCCTATGAGGGTCGCTGTGTGCCAGACCCAAGTCAATGGCACCTAACAACAACAATGAGTCAGGGGAAAAGGGGGTAAAGTATATTTTGTTGTGATTCATGGAAGGGTTATTTATTATTTATGTTAGCATGTTCTACTCACTATACGTACAAAAAACTGTCACGTTTACATGTATGCAGGGTCTATGCCCAAGGTCAGAGATAACAAAAGGGAGCTTTTAGACTTGGAGAGCTTCCAAGGGCCAAAGACTTCCCCAGCAAATAGCTAGAGCCTTCCCCAGCCGCTTTTCCTTAGATTTTCTCCAGCCATCCAGCAATGCCTTCTGTAACACTATACTAGCTCCTTAAGGCAATTTTAGGAAAGGAGCAGCTGGCTCAGCTTGAATCTTACAGACTTATAAAGGTGCCATCACCCATTTTCATGTAACTCATGCATCAGCCAGTTTCTTCTCCCCCTCTCCCCTGAGCTCCTCAACCATCTTCCAAGTCTGGAACTCCTTATAAGCAAGACTGGGACTGCAGAGTGTCAGGCTTCCTATTCTGACTCAATGCTCCCAATTCCCAAAGGAAGCCCTTGCTAGGAGCACAAATAAGGATCTGACCATCATTCCTGCTGAGGGTAGCTTGGAGATTCCCCAGCTGGCCCTCAAAGGGTGTGGGCGAACCAAACTCCATTGGGGAGAATGAGTATATTCCATGTAACAGAATAATTTCCTGAACTATTACTACCCAATGTCATTTTCATTTCTAGGGATCATGCCTGTCCTGAGGCTCTGTTCCCACTGACACAGAGAGCTCCATCATTTCAACAGGAGGTAGATGTGGCTGAGAACAGAGGAGATGGAGTTCAGCCTCTGACTTCTGAAACAGGCTCTTTTGAAGGCCCATTGGGAAAAGAAGAGTTAATAAAATCAAGTGCTACATCCCATAAGTGTCCCTTGAACTATTAAGAACCAGAGGCTGAGCAGACTCAGAGTGCAGAATCTTTTACTGTAAGCCATGGCATGGAGAAGCCCTGAAAGTTATAAAGGGGTAGCTTTGTTCACTCTGTGATTCTGAGTCACACTGAGACCATGAGCCCTAAAACCAAGTGTCAGACCTGATGTTGAGTACCTCAGTGCTGAAGTGAATTCATCTGTAAATACCTAAATGGTGTGTATGCCAGGACAGCCTTGGCACATGTCAACAGAGGTTTGTAGAAGTTGCTGAGGAGACAGCTGAAATTCCGATGTCCTGTACATATGCTACAGTCCTAGGGCATATATCTCGTCTTACACCTGCCCGTGTGGTGTGGTGGACAGGAAAATATCTCACCTGCTTCCTTTATATGCTTGTAAACGTCATCAGAACCAGCAGAAGAATATGGAATGTCATCATGAGCCACAAAGTCAATCTGTTGAGGAGACAGAAGAATGACATCAGCTTTGGGATGGAGGTACATGTCTGCAGATTTGAAAGGGACTAGTGACCCCCAAAATACCCTTTTGAAGTAAGACTGTCACACGTTATATTTATAGTGAGGGTCAGACTCCTTGACTGGAAGGTATTTCCAACTGTCTCCATTTCTATGAGATCATGGGAAGTGGAAGAATAAATGTTTGGTTCCTCTCCTTTGCTGTTCTCTCTTCTGCCTCTGACAGTTGGTTTTCTTGGCCTTCTATTCCTCTGCCTCTACACTTTCATCTTTAGAGAACTCCTTCCTTTCTCAGATTTTATTCACCACTGCTATGATGAAGAAACCAAAGCTCCATTTCTTGTCCCATGGCAATAAGCCCTCACACTTAAGTCCCATTTTACACTGTGGAAATAAATTTGTTGCTTTTCTCATTTGCTCCTCGTAACCTTGTGAGGTGGTAGGACACATAGTACTACCACTGTTAGGACATAAGGTGCTCAAACTAGATAACTTGTTAGATTTGCCCAAAGTCACACAGCTCATATATGATTTGAAAATGGGGGTGGGCAGCTGGGCAACCAGGCCAGGTTTTCTTAATACCTACTATAGCCTTCTTCTCTTTTATCACTTCTAACTGATAATTTAAAATCAACCTGTCCTGAGTTTAATTCATCTTTCTGAAAATCGGTGCCCGCTTCCAAAGGTACCTCTAATTTCTTAGTTATACCAACACCAAAACCTTGAAAATGACCTTCTTTCCCTACTTCCTTCACTCTCCCTAGCACACAGGTCACGCGTTCCATGGGGGTCTGTGTCTGTATGTGTGCACATGTGCCCACGCACATGCATGCACATCCATGTGCACAGACCCATCACTTCCTCTCCATTGCCACTGTACCCAATCCAGGGCCTTGTCACCAGGACTACCGACACCAACTTGTATCTGGACTTCCTCACTGTAGGTTCTCTCCACTCCAGACCACCCAGCTGTCACATGGGCTGTCCTCCTCAAACAGTTTGCTTCTGAACTTCCTCATGCCTGCTAATCTTTGTCCCTGTTTCCTACTACATCAAGTAAAAAGTCCTTGCACAGCTTTTAAAGCCTTTTATAATGAGGCTTCAGTCCACTGTGAGAGGTCCACCACTTACTCCCTGGAGAACTCAGAAGTTGGTGGGAAGGATTCAATCAGGATTTCTCAATCTCAGTACCAGTGCCACTGGGGGCTAGATAATTTTTTGGTGTAGGGGGCTGTCCTGTGCCTTAGAAAAGGCTTAGCAGCATCCCATGCTTTTACACACTAGATGCCAGTAGCACCCTTTAGCTCTGACAACCAAAAATGTCTCCAGACATTTGACAAATGTCCCTTGGGGGACAAATTCACTGGAGAGTCACTGGATGGAATGATGTAATTATGTAACAATGCTTAAAAATAATAACTGGTATGTGGTAAGTACTCAATAAATATTGCTGTTATTAATTCTATTCTCAGCACTCAAACTTAGCTCTTCCTCTCCAAAGTATAATAATAATAACTTCTTAGGGTAGCCATGAGATTGAATTTGATTCATATAATAGGAAAGCCCTTAGCACAGTGCTAGGCACATGGCAAATACTCAATAAATGGAAGCCATCATTATCATTATTAGTATCCCGTAAAATGCCTATCATGTTGAATATACAATAGATGCTTAGTAAAAAAAAAGTGCTAGTGATTACTGGAAGTAAATCATATTGTTATTTTTCCTTTTTCTTTTTATTCTCACCAGGAAATTGTCTCCTCTGCTATTACCCATGCACATTTATCAGTGTTCTCTATTCTCTTCTGCATTGCAAATTTAAAAATAGAAAAGGAAAATCTTAGAACAGCTTAATCTTATTTTTTGTACTGCTTATAAAACGAAAGAATAGCTCCTAATGTGGTACTGGTAGGGAGATACAAAGCACATAATTTGATGCAGATCAAAAGAATTTCTTGTCTTTTTAACTAATAAAAATCTTATGTCAGTAGGAATCTCAGGGTCACAAAATCATAGATATAAAGCTCTTCCCTTAAAGGCTGGCCCCTGCTCTTCTGGACAAGATGTGTATTCATTTGTTCCATGCAAAAGGATGCCTGTGGATCTATAACCACCACCAATGATGGCAGTAATAGTGATCATGGTTACATTGTTGGAGCTCTTGCTATGGGCCAGGCAGTTTTCAAGTGTTTTACTTTCAATATTTCATGAAATCCTCAAAATGGTTCCACGAGGAAGATACCAGTATCATCCCATTTTACAGATGAAACAGTGAGAACAATGTGATTAAATGCCTTGCTCACGGTCCCAGTTAGGAGAAGAGAGAGGCAGAGTGTGGACCTGGCTGCTCTAGCTCTAGCACCTACACTCAAGGAATTGAGAAGATAGTGGTCCCCAGGCTTGGGCAGAAGAGAGGCACTACATCAAGTGATGTTACATGACAGCTCCTAAAGTTACCTCTTTTAGAAACTGGAAGAGTTTGGGGGCTTTCTGAGACTACCTAATCCTGCTACTTAGACAATGTGGGAGAATGACAAGTACCTTGTGTTTTTCCAGAAACTCTGGCGTGAGAGTCCACGGAGCATCTCTGATGACTTCGTCCACATAGCGACAGTGTCTGAGAGCTTCATATCTCTCTGCTTCATTCATCACAGTAAAACCTTTGAATTTGTGGGTAAGATCGTCACTGCAAACTGAAACAGGTCAATGTATTAAATGCTGTTACCAGCCACTTAGTGCCAAAGTGGCTTCTTCAGCAAGACAAAGGGAGCACAGCCTTGCTAGGTGCTTGACATAATTGAACTCAGTATTTTACAAGAACAAAGGATCAGGAGAGCAAAGCAAACTTAAATCCACCAGGAATTCAGGATTTCATTTTAGTGCTAATTACAATTGTATTCTCCACTGAGGCTTTTATTAAAATCATTCTCCACACTACTGAATGTGGTTTTCATATCTTTTTATTTCCCTATCCTACCCTTCAGTGAAAAGTACTATACAGAAATGAAATGACCAGATGAACAGATAAAGAAGAGAGAGAAGAGGAGCCAAGAGGCCTGGATTTTAGAAGGTTTGACCTATCAGTTCCAATTTTTTTTACTAGATCATTGTACTTAGTAACCCAGGTGTGATTCACACACACACACACACACACACACACACACACACACACCTATACCCTTGATTGAGGTCCAGTCACTATACATCATGTCACACAATCAAGAAGAGGAAGTCAGAAAATAGAAGGGCTGATCTGGCAGAGTTCATACTTCCCACATTACTTGTCCTTTCCAGATCTCAGGTTACCATCCTCAAATGGGGATAGTAATAGCCTTCACTACCAGCCTTAGGAAAGATTTTTTGAGTATTTACATAGAAGTGTTTTAAATAAATATTATTTACTGTCCTATCTTTTGGTGACCAAGGCAGCTTTCCCAACATTTCTTATATGACAGGAAGAAATGTCATTGTGGGTTCAGTCCTTGTTTACCAAGATCCCGGTGAGGGTCTTACCACAGCCAGTCAGAACTACCCTCGCTGCTCCTTGCAATGAATTTTTTTCTTTAAAGTCTTATGTACACAAAATAAATCCTCTAATTTTAAGGGTACAAGATATGGTTCATGAACAAAAATATAATCATTTTCCTGCAACCAAATCTTGTTCTACACCCAGAACAAAATCTGGCCACGGAGTAAGCGCAGCCAACAGCCACACTCAGCGTCCAGGGAAGACATTTTTTTGCAACCACTTCACACACTCCACATCCAAATCATCAGCAGAATTGGTGGTGCTGACTTCAAAGGAGAAAGGAGATCATTTATAGAAATCTTCCTTTGGGTTTTGTGCTTCTGGTCAAAAGGTGCAAAGTTTTAGTTAAACTGAAGGAATAAGTTGTAGTGATCTAGTATACTGCATGGTGACCACAGGTAATAATAATGTATTATATACTTTAAAGTTACTAAAATAGATTTTAAACATTCTAACCACAAAAATGATAAATTGGTGGGGTGATTGTTGTTGCTGTTGTTGTTGTTGTTGTTGTTGTTGTTGTTAGATGCTGTCAAGTAGGTATCCAACTCATAGTGACCCTATGTACAACAGGTGAAACACTATTGTCATGGTTCTCTACTATTCATAGGGTTTTCAGTGGCTGATTGAATTTTGGGAGTAGGTTGCCGGGTCCTTCTCCCAAGCCTAGAGCACCTGGTGTTTCCAGGTGGTCTCCCATCCAAATACTGACCAGGTCTGACCATGCTTAGCTTCCAAGATCTGATGGGATTGGGAGCCACAGGGCTATAGCTGCAGCAGGCTGATGGGGTGATGGATATGTTAATTACCTTGACTGAATCTTTCTATAGTGTATATATGGAAGCATCACATAGTGCCCAATAAATATACACAATTATCATTTGTCAATGATAATTATGTGTCACTTAATGACATGGACAAGTTCTAAGAAATGTACTGTTAATTGGTTTCATCACTGGGCAAACATCCTAGAGTGTTCTTACACAAACCTAGGTCAGTCATTTGATGTGGCTTTTTGACACAATCAAGAGACACAAGACGAATAAGGCTCCTGCCAGTGGAACACTGCATAATATTTTACAATAAACTTTTAAAAATAAGTATACTCTAAATTAACAATATGGGCTGGGGTTTAGGTCAGTTGGTAGAGTGCTGCTCTGCACTCTCTGAGGCCCTCAGTTCAATCCCAAGCAGCGCAAAAACGGGAGAAGAATATGGCAATCCACTCCTGAAGCAATCCCAAAACAATTAGCCATTGAAAACCCTGAAGGGTGCTATGAGTCAGACTCGATGGCACCTAACAACAGCAACAACAACAAGAAATTAATGATAAAAAGTATAGTATAGTAAATACATAAACTAGTAACATAATTGTTTCTTATCAAGTATTATGTATGGTACAAAATTGTATATGCTATGCTTTTTGTTGAAACAGGGCCTTACTACATAACCCGAGGTGGCCGTCAACTCTCCACCCTCCTGCTTCAGCCTCCTGAGCAGCTGAGACCGCAGGTGTGTGCCACTGTGCCCGGCTATGCTTTTATATGACTGGCAGTGCGGTAGGTTTATTTACCCCAGCAGCATACAACCATGTAAGGAATGCACTGAGTTGTTATGACAGCTAGAACATCACTAGGCCATAGGAACTTTTCATCTCCATTATAATCTTACAGGGCCACTGTTGTATAATGTGGTCCATCACTGACTGCAATGCTGTTATGTGGCACATGAGTATAAAAAGGTAAATAACTTTCAAGTGCATTTGGGAGCCCTGTTCTTCTCACTACCTCCACTGCTCCCATCCTGGCCCACTCGCCATCTCCTATGGATTACCGCAGTGGCTTCCTAACTGGCTCCAGCCTTGCTAGACCACAACAGCCTATTCCCATCAGCCAAAAGCCCAGTTAAAACCTGGGAGACCATGTCCTTCCCAGATGCAGAACCCTTTCCATTGCCCTCAGAGTAAAAACCACTGTCCTCCCATGGCCTGCAGGCCCCTTTTAGACCCATCCCTTTGGTGCTGTCTCATAATGTGTCTTAGCTTTGGCCTCACTGCTAGTTCCTGAAGCCCCCACCAATGTTCCTCCTCCTCTGAGCAGGGCAGGAACACTTTGCGTTCCTCAAACCTGGAACAAGTACGTTCCAAGTACCCATAGGATTCACTCCCTCTCCTTCTTCCTCCAGCCACCTTATTCTGACTTACAGTCAAATAACTTCCACCATTGCACACATGATCATATCACCATCTTATTTAATTTTATTGTTGATACCCCCTACTAAAACGTAAATCCGCTGAAGGCAGGGACTTTGGGCTGTTTCAGTTTCTTTTCTTTATTATCTTTTTTTTTTTTTTTTGAAGTAGGGTCTCTCTCTGTAGCCTAAGCTGGCCTCAAATTTGCTGCCTCAGCCTCCCAAGTACTGGGATTAGAGGTGTGTGCCACCATGCTGCCAGCCTGGCCCTTCTATTTTCTGTTGAACAGTACTTGGCAGCCCCCTGGTAGGCTCTTAACAAAGAGTTGCTAAATTAATTCATGGTGTCTGGCGCATATAGGTGTTCAATAAATGTTGCTTATTATTTAAAATAATAGATATATACTTATCTGCAGGTACATTTCAGCAGCCTGTAGCCATAGCACTGTGGCGTCTGACCCCATCAGATCTCAGAAGCTAAGCAGGGTTGGGCCTGAGTAGTACTTGGATGAGAGACCACCTGGGAACACCAGGGGCTATAGGCTTGGGAGACGGACCCGGCAACCCACTCCCAAAAAACAATCAGCCATTGAAAACCCTACGAGTAGCAGAGAAACATTGACCACAGTGTTCTGTCTGTTGTGCGTAGGGTTGCTATGAGTCAGACACCAACTCGACAGTACCTAACAACAACATTTCAGCAACATACATGCACATAAGAGACTAATGAATCTCTAGATACATAGATAGGCCAGTATATCTCCTATAAATACTTCCTGAGACATTTTCTTTTTTGCACTGCTGGGGATTGAACCCAGGGTCTTGTGCATGCTAAGCAAGTACTCTACCACTGAGCTGTACCACTATGCCATTTTTTTTTTTATTTTGAGACTGGGTCTCCCTAAGTTATGCAAGCTGCCTCTGGCCTTTAACTTGTGATGCTTCTCCCTCAGCCTCCCAAGTCGCTGGGATTGCAACCGTGTACCAGAATGATTTACATTACCAAAACAACGTCAACCATGTAGATGGCTCAAAAGCTTCAATGAGTATCAGAATCAGCTAAGGAGCTTGTTAAATATAAAGATGGCTGGTCTCTGCTCCTAGAGCTTTTGATTCAGTGGGTCTGTAATGGGGGCTCAGGCAGTTCTGTTTTTGACAAGCTTCCTGGATGATTCTGATACCTACAACATTTGTAAAACCCTTGTGGTATATTGTAAACAACTTAAGTAAAGAGACCTGCCTGCTTTTAAATATCCATCATGCCCAGGGCAAAAGGGGGTGGGGAAGGGCAAGTAGGAGGGCTGTAATGACTGTGTATTGATTCACTGATTGTATCTGCTTTTGACTCCATAAATAAGAATTATTTACAGGTCACACTATATAATTTATAAACTGATCTAGGACTTTTTAAGATGTTCTTTTAGGACTTTATTAAAATATCATATCAAGAATGATATTCAGCAGAAATAGATTTCAAACAAGTCAATTTTCTATTTCAAACAGCACTAAACTAGGCCAGACAGTATTCGTCCCCTTTTTGAACCCGCACCTGAGCAATTTGATATAACTTCTACATGACTGAGATAATGGCCTCCTCATAGACTACAAAGAAAACAAACATCCTGTTTATGCCAATACAGGGCTCTATTTTCATATCCCAGGAATGACCTCAAGAAGCAGCTGAACATGCTGACCAGTTATTGTCTAAACATTAATTACGCCCAAAGCAGCACTGTTGTTCTTGAGTCTTGGCAAATGCACTCTGACAACCAGATGGAGAACTCCGAGCAGTGGTATTCCATGGATGAATTCATTGCGCTCTCTGGGAGCTCATGCTGCAGCTAACCTACCCTGGTAGCTTACTGGGCTCAAAATGAAATACCCTGCAGGAAAGAAAAAAAAATAGCATAGGAGTTGAACTTTGGAGCCCAACAGACTTGGATTCTAATCCTAGCTCTGCTCCTTATTACTGGGAAAGTTACTCAAACCCTCCAATCCTCAGCTGTCCAGTCTTCAAACTATGGTGATGTTTTGAGAATTAAATGTGATAATCCAAATGAGCAGAGAGTAATACTCAATGATGTTCGTCACTTATTAATAATTGTAGTAATACAGGACCATTGATAAAAATATTCCTTTGGGTTTTGTGCTTTGTTTTCCCTGCTCCACCTCAAATCAGGTGTCCGGGCCTCTTGCTATAAACTCCTTGAAGAAATGGTGAAGCTCAAGTTGCTGGTAGATAGGCTGCCTTCTTGGCTGCTGTTTTCCCAAAGCCAGAGCTCCTTGGGAGAATGCTACAAGGAAGAAGACAACAAAAGAGAAGATTCCTCCAAATAGCGAGCAAAAGGCCAAACATCTATGGATCCCATAAGCAGTAGGAGCCAATCGCAGGTCCCCAAGAGGGATGAAAGAAAATGACCTCTGGGCACTGGGGTTCCCACCTGGGCACAGACCACAGGGGCCTTACCTATGACAGGTGCAATGGGTCCATTCTCTGCTACTAATTACAGGCAAAAATATTACTGGGCTGAAGATTAGAAGCCCCTCTCTTGTTTTTGCAAACATTTTGGACACTTGTTTGACTCTGGGGAGGTGAAGAGAACCTAATAAGGACTAAGACTGAGTCCCCCCCCAACCATGAAAAATAGAATCTGAGAGGAATATGGTTTGTTGTTTGTTAGTTGTGCAGGGGATCAAACCCAGGGCCTCCTGCATGCTAGTCAAGCACAATACCACTGAGCCACACCCTTAGCCATGAAGGAATCTTTAATTTCAATTAAAATTCAATAAAGTATAAATCAAGTTTGTGGAGTAATATTTACATCTACTATAATAGTAGTAGTTGTAGTAGTAGTCGTCATACTAGCAGTAGTAGTAGTTTTATTCCTCATTTTTATTTCCTTCCTATGAGGCAAAGGGAGGTGTTGGTGACTCTTACCCTTTAAAAATATTTTTAGGGAAAAAACTCTCTGCTACAAATTTTAATTTTTAACCCGTTTTTAAAATAACACACATTTTTAAATTAAAAGGTAGAAAAAAGTACTTTATAAGTGAATAGCCTCAATTCACTAAAATATTATCAACAAAATAAGGTGGCACAGAAAAATTTTCAAATCATTACTGGCAACATGCTTAAAAAGTATAAATGCAAGAATTGTAGTGCCAAACCATGACAGCTTGATGTCTGTTATGCCTAGGTTTGAAAAGTAGACTATAGTACCTCCAGTTATTCCAGTTTCTGGTCTTTAAATAAATTATTTCTGTTAAACACGAAGTACTTCTACCAAGTACCCATCCATGTACTTGCCCCAACCAAAGTGGTTTTGTGAGTGAAGGCTTCACCTCACCCACGAGAATTCTTGCAACAAATCTACCTGTAGATGTAAGGGTACTACAATTAATATGTCAGCGTCTTACAATTTACCAGAAGCATTTTTATTTATTAACTATACACATAATATCAAGATGCAGCTTTTCAACCAAGAAGATAGAATATCTATTCTTTAAAGACTAACTTTCCTCGCCTGCAGCTGTAGCCCTGTGGCATCCGATCCTGTCAGAGGTCAGATCTCAGAAGCTAAGCAGGGTAGGGCCTGGTTAGTACTTGGATGGGAGACCACCTGGGAACACCAGGTGCTGTAGGCTTGGGAGAGGGACCCAGCAACCCACTCCCAAAAATCAATCCACCATTGAAAACCCTATGAACAGCAGAGAAGCACTGACAATAGTGTTTCACCTGTTGTGCGCAGGGTTGCTATGAGTCGGATACCGACTCAATGGCACCTAACAACAACAACTTTTCTCAGTATAGAATTGTCTGCCATTCAGCTCATCTGTTATACTTTGTAAAGATAATCTAAAAGAAAGATCTCATCAAAGTAGGGTACACATACCTCTGGAGACTTTTCAGGGGGTATCCAAAAACAAAGAGTTTTAAAGGAATCAATGTCCAGAATCTCAACTTCTAGTGGTGCCCTTTCCTAAAATTAATGGGCCAGAGAGAAAGCCTCTATACCAAAACCACCCTTTTCCCACTTTACAAAAGAGAGGTACCATCCAAATCTTACTATGTTGCATTTTAAGGGGTGAGAGGTTATGCCTCCAGGTCAAACCACATGGAAATCTCATTTAGTGACTATTCAAAACACCATGAACCTACGAAAGTGTCTTATCTTTCCCTGCCAAACACACATTTCTGTTACCGGCAAAGTCTGGTATTAGAAACTAAACACTGTAGAATAGAGAATAATGCACAATTTTGGCCTAACAACTTTGCCTCCTCTTCCCCTAACTAGAGCTGGGGCTTAGCTCAGTTGGTAGAGCGCTGCTCCACACTTTCTGAAGACCCAGGTTCAATCCCCAGCACCGTAAAAATGGGAGAAGGCCATGACCGTCCACTTCTCGCCTCCCAAAAATCTCGAAACAATCAGCCATTGAAAAAACACTATGAGGGTCACTATGAGTCAGACTCGACTTGAGGGCACCTAACAACAACAAACAACATCTCCCAACTATTATCAAAGAACACATAGATCTTGAGGGACAAGGCCTAAGAATTCAAAGCAAAAAGAGCATCAGAAAGAAATATTGAATGCTAAAAATGGCTTTTTCATGTAGTTAAGGATAAGCATTTTTCTAGCTATTCTCAACACTCATATTGAATCCTAAAAATGGCTTTTCTCTTGTAGTTAAGAGTAAGCATATTTTCCAGCTATTCACTTCAAAATCACTTTAATAAGCCAAAGCTATATAGGCTAGTACTGCTGCTTCTCAGAAATGTAACTGGAATATTTTCTGGAATTATCAAATTTTTTAAGATACACTGGAATAAATACATGGGCAAAACATTTACATGATTTTTTAAATTTTATATAAATTATTTTAAAAGAAAGTTAAAAAACCTATTTTATAAACTCACATTATAAAATATTTCATTTGCAGATAGTCCAATTTAATCTTCCACAATATTTATTTTCTACCTCCTCATAACAAAAAATAAAATTACCTACTTCTAGAGCAATTACATTTTAGTAGTTTATGCACCTTTCTATGTTTAAGTAATAGGAAAATTTTAATCATGGTGTCTGCCAAAGATAATTATTTCTGATTTTTATATTTGATTTTATATAATTATTCCCAAAGGCCAAACACTAGACTATACTACACACATACACACACATACAACAATATTTAAAGAAGAGATAATGTGCCTTTTAAAAATCATACTTCTCTCTTTATAAATACCATATAATTTTATCTATAAATTATATCACATTAGTACAAATTACGTACATTGAATCATTTTCTTGTTTATAATTATATTACAGTTATATTATTTTATTATTGACTGATTCTTTTTTATATAATCCATTCTATAATTTATTTTAAGTGGTTTTTATAAAGCTTCTTGAAATGCATTAATACAATTGAATTAAAATGACATTTTCTTGGTTTCTAGGCTTTTAGTAAATTTGACAGTGAGGACTGGTTTTGCCAATTAGGTTAGAAGATATGCTTTGCAAATTTAGTAAGCTAATACTGTAGCCCCAACACTTAAAAAAAAAAGGTTTTAAGCAAATGATGAAAGCATTTTTTAAAAAAATTATTGGATTGGCAATGGTGTAATGCAATTACCAATATTTCCATTTCCCCAATGCTTTCTGCATATATCTGGTTGAACAAATTGCTTTCAAGTAAAAGAGTAAGGGTTATAATTAAGAGTCATTTGATAAGTCTTGATATAGCCTTTTGTTATAATTCCCAGAAAAGGACAAAGCAAATGATTCTAATAGCCTGGTAACAAATCCTTTTGTAGGCCAGGTCATTTCCAATCCATTTCTTGCAACAAATTTGAAAGGGAATCTTTTTTTTATTTTTATTTTTTCAGTACCACGGGTTAAAAACAGGGCCTTGCACATGCTAGGCAAGTGCTCTACCACTGAGCTGCAGTCGCAGCCTGTTTTTAAATTTTTTATTCCTGAGATGGGGGTCTTACTATATTGTACAGGCTGCCTCTGGTCTTGAACTGACCATCTTCCTGCCTCAGCCTCCCGAGTACCTGGAAATATAGGTGTGTGCCACAGTGCCCAGCTTGAAGGAGGATCTTAACAAATTGTTACTTGATAAACCATTAGAATTACTTTTGATGACAATAATAATAAATTATTTTTATGATTTTGAGCAAATAACTCAGAAGGAATTCAAAGAATTGGACTGAATCACTATAACAAACTCCTTCCATTCCCATCTACACATTGGTATGAACAAAATATTTCAGCACTTGGGGCTAAAGATGTAGCTCAGTTGGCAGAGAGCTTGAGTAGCATGCATAAGGCCCTGGGGTGCATTCCCAGCACTGCAAAACACAAGTGTGTGTGTGTGTGTGTGTGTGTGTGTGTGTGTGTGTGTGTGAGAGAGAGAGAGAGAGAGAGAGAGAGAGAGAGAGAGAGAGAATTTCAGCACTTAAATCTATAACAAGGAAAATAGGAATAAAATTGATGTTAAACACTGCCTCATTCTAGCAATAAGTTATATTCATTTACAGGTACATCCACAATTAAAGAAATCCCTTTCATCTCATTAAGAGATACATTGCTAGCCAGGCATGGTGGCACATGCCTATAATCCCAACATTAGGGAAGCTGAGGCAGGAGGATTGATATGAGTTCAAGGCCAGCCTGGTCTATGTAATGAGTTCCAGGACAGCATAGGCTACACAGTGATACCTTGTCTCAAAAATAAATACATAAATAAATAAACAGAAAAAATGTGCCAGATAAGGTGGCACATGCCTGTAATCCCAGCTCTTCAGGAGGTTGAGGCAGGAGCAACGCAAGTTCGAGGCCAGAGGCACCCTGCATAACTTAGCATGCCCCTATCTCAAAATAAAAGAAAAAAAATGGGCTGAGAGTGCAGCTCAGTAGTAGAGCACTTGCAAAGTATGTGCGAGGCCCTGGGTTCAAGCCCCAAGTACTGCAAAAAAAAAGATACATTGCTGACCAAATGTATATTTAATACTTATTTACCAAAATATATAATGTGGCATTTTAGTTAGCTGTGGACTAATTTATACACATAGTTTTGTTTCAGGTAAGTATGACAGAGTAATCATTAAAATATTCACAATCACTAGACTAATGCATTGCGTTAGGGAAAATTATAGGAGAGAAAGAAGTAGAGGAGAAAAAACTTTATAAAAATATTTGAAAGTATATGTATTTTGTAGACATATGATGGTATATTTCAAAGTGTTATAGTATTTAGATAACACCAGATATTTTTTGGTTGGGAAATAATTTTGTTTTAAAATGTCAGTATTAGACTTCTGGTTTCTGGTCTGGTATATAAAGAGCTTAGACATCACCATTCCATTCTAACAAGTAAAGGGAAGAACAAACTGAACAAAATCAACAACTCTTCATCGATTTGTCAGAGAAATGAGGTCACAGGGCAAATGGCTGGCCCTAAAGTTGGAGAGACAGTAAGACAGCTAAAGAGAATCACAACCTACCAATGCAGAAACCTCTGAGGGAACCAGTGCTGGTGAGGAAAGCTTAAACTCACATATGGCTATAGCTCAGTGTGCACAAGTGTGAGAGTCTAAAACTCCAAGAGTACACAGCTAACAGTGACTCACACCAAACCAGCTCCCAAATGACCAAAACCCACACACTGCAGGTTTCCCCAGGGCCCCAGGAGCAGACCCCGGGTAGCAGTGTTCACTTGAGACAAAAGGAAGTGAGCAAAGCTGTGTTTTCTGCCTGCTTTGGGTTACTTCTACGTGACTTGCCAGGTACCCATTGCCTTTCACCATCTCATCCTTCTGGAAGAATTGCATTCAATAGTCACCTGCTCTCTACCCTTAGAAAAATCTGCAGAAGTTGTTGTTGTTAGGTGCCATCAAGTCATGTCCGACTCATAGTGACCCTCATAGGATTTTCAGCAGCAGATTGTTTCAGGATTGCCTTGGGAGTGGGTTGCCACGTCCTTCTCCCATTTTGCGGTGCTAGAAATTGAACTCGGGACCCCAGAGATTACAGAGCAGCGCTCTACAAACTGAGCTAAATCCCAGCTTTCTATCAGCAGAAGAGTTCCTCTGGAATTCCCAAAAGTATTTTTAAACTTGAAGATAACAGAGTACCTTAAAAAGCAGATACATCGTTTCTTACCAGCACTTTTTTTTTCTTACCAGCACTTTTTTTTTTCTCACAGTACAGGTCTAAAGGTATGGTGCCTAGTTCATATAGTGCCCCAAAAACTGATCACAGTGAATGGACCTACTGCTTCCAGAAGCTACAGAGGGGAGATGCAAGTCTCCCTAGTCAACTACTATCCCTTTTACCCAAATGGAAACAGGTAAGCCTTCTAAGGGAAGAAAATTTCAATCCACATTGAATCATCCTTCTCTCTATATAAGCTTAAGTCCCTTCATTGTGAACCAAGGTTGCATGGGTATATAAATCTCCATTTCTTTAGTACTGCACATAAATTCAGCTAAGTAGAGTTGTCTTAAGCCACTGTCCAAAGAACAATAGAACAATACTGTCCAAAGTGCTGTCGTTCACACACACACACACACACACACACACAAATAATGACCCTGTTTGCCCTCGATCATCCTAGACCCCTTCAGTTCTCCACGATTTGAAATCAGAAAAATATTGCTTTTCTCTTGACCCTCTAGAAAATTTTAGAAACATAAATTGGATACATCAAATACCAGAAGGAAGACATTAATGGAAAGCACGAAGCAGCTACCGTTGGTGGCATTATTAGCCTGTCTCTTTCTGAGGATCAGTGGTACACAATCTCATGATACAATTTCCCCTATGGTTTTTTAAGTGTCACTTTCAATTTCAGGCAGTGAACAAAAGTACTGATGGAAGTCTGAAAGGATCCTTGGAAGCATATTATACAGGAATTTTCTGGACAAAGAGAAAATGAACTTCTTACCTCCTACCAACAAGTAGCTGTTGGGAAACAGTGTTTTGGCTTGCATCAGTGCCCTGGCATGACCCGAGTGGAAGAGGTCAAATATTCCATCTGCATATACTCTGACAGGCCTGTCAACTGCAGGAGAAAGAAAACAACTCCTCACACAACTGTGGAATAAGGAATCTCAGTTCCCTTCCATTAGTATCACACGGTAAGAAAGTTTACCCGGATGGGGCACAATATCTATGTCCTATCAGTTTCACAATTGTGTGTGAAATTGATTTTAAAAACAGCTTCTTCTAAAACCATCAAAGCAGGGCAAACCCAAAATTAAGATCAAACCAGAACACACATTGTTAGCCAACAAAAAAAGACAAACCCGGAGCACTGGGAGCTCTCTTGACCCCGAGAGGAATCCAGATGTCCAAACCAGCAGAGTCAGGCTGGCAGGATCATCAAGGCATAAGGAACTGAGGAGCTCCAGGGAAAGGGCAAATGACTACACTCTTGAGTGTGGCAGCCTGCAATGAAGCCCCCAAGCCCTGTTCTCAAAGGCAGGGATGTGCTGAGTCTGCTCGTGCTGCTCAGATGGTTGCACACTTTTCTTCCCAACTCCAGGTCTTGCTGATAGCCTGATGCGAGGGGGAGGGGGCTTATTTCCCCTGGAGGGCCAGTTGTAGAACATTTACTGGGATGCCATTGCACAAGGTCACTCCGGAACTTCTTTGGTATCATAATGGGGGGTGGACGTAAGTGCCGAAGAGAGGAGAGTTAGTGTAGCAATGTTGCATGTAGGGGTGGTGCTCCAGGCAGAGGTGAGCAATCAACACTATAGTCCTTCATAGTTCTGCAGGATACTTGCTGAGCCAAGCCAAAGACCCACCCCTTTCTAATCAGAAGGGAGAAAGTTTGAGGACTAGGGTTCCATCCATTTGGTGGATGAAGCACAAAATGGGAAGAAGGAGGTTGTCACTCTATCATATTCCCTTCCTGAAGTCTACATACAAGATGCCTTTTACATTTGTTGAAAGCTTTATATTTTTTGTGAACTTTTACACCTTTCTCTACTCTCAACAGAGTAACTAGAAAGTGAAAATCCAAGAAGAAGATCCAAAAATGGATGATGGGAAAAAGAAGTAGATTCTTATATCAAGGTGTTCTTGTCCTAAGCACATCTGTCATCTCTTCTCCACATTATAGACAATATGTTGTTGTTGTTAGGTGCCATTGAGTCGGTGTCTGACTCATAGCGACCCCACGTACAACAGGCGAAACACTATTGTCAGTGCTTCTCTGCTATTCATAGGGTTTTCAATGGCTGAGTATTTTTTGGGAGTGGGTTGCCAGGTCCTTCTCCCAAGCCTACAGTGCCTGGTGTTCCCAGGCGGTCTCCCATCCAAGTACTAACCGGGCTTGATCCTGCTTAGCTTCCGAGATCTGATGGGATCGGTCACCACAGTGGTACAGCTGCAGGCTATAGACAATATAAAGACATTTTATTCTTGCATGGAGAAGAAGGAAAGAGACCTATATAGCCATTAACAGTGTTCTTTTTAAAAGGAATATGAGAAAGTGGGCAGGGTACTATGTGGTTGTAGTCCCAGCTGCTTGGGATGCTGAGGTAGGAGGCTTATAATTTCCAGGCCAGCCTGGGCTACATGTATTATATTAATGCTAGAAAAATGACTTTTGTTAGGGGCTAGGAGTGTAGCTAAGTAGTAGAATGCCTGCTTAGCATGTGAAAGGCCTTGGGTTCAATCCCCAGCACCACAAACAAGTGAATTTTTTGAGTTGGGTGTAGTGGCACATGCCTGTAATCCCAGTGACTGAGGAGAGGGAGGCAGGAGGATTGGAAGTTCAAGGCCAGAGGCAGCCTGCATAACTTAGCAAGACCCTATCTCAAAGCAAAAAATTTAAAAAGGGGCTGAGGGTGCAGCCCAGTGGTAGAGTGCTTGCAAAGTATGTGCAAGGCCCTGGGTTCAACTCCCAAGTGCCACAAAAAAAGTGAACTTTTTAAAAAAGAAGGAAATCAGTGCATATTTCTGTTGAAATTTTTTTTTATTTGCAGTGCTAGAGTAGAGGTTGAACCCAGGGCCTTTCACATACTAGGCAAGTGCTGCACCCCCAGTCCCCTTTTTATTGTTTAGTTTGAGACACAGTCTTGCTAAATTGTGCAGGCTGCCTCTGGCCTCAAACTCCTCATTCTCCTGCCTCAATCTCATGAGTGGCTTGGATTGCAGGCGTGCACCACTGCACCCAGCATCTGTTGAATGATCTTTAGGACTTAGATTTTAATTTTTGATTATCTCTTGATGTAATTCACCTTCACTAATTTAGAACATAAAGAAATATTACATTAATAGAGTCAGATGGTACAATGTTCCTAATAAATTCAATTTCTCTAATAAAAAACCTAGAGACTTTAAGTCAGATTAAGAACTGTAACTATTTTCAATTATACACTATTTTGAACAAACAGAATTGCCTTCACAGGATTATACTGTATTCTAAATCAGGCACAGTAAACAGAAAATGCTTTCA
>VMDO01023118.1:0-32257 GCA_007922755.1 Pedetes capensis
GTAACCAGCACAAGCTCTGAGGAAGCAATGTGGTAATGTCTTTCAAGACCAAAAATTTCCTTTCCCTTACCTAACATTTCTAATTTTAAGTATTTATTTTTACATGTGCAAAGTGAACATTGTGTAAGAGTATATATTATAGTGCTATTGTTTATTGCAGAAGATTGAGCCCAATATACCTGCTTATCAGTGTGGAGCAGATGAAATAAAATATGTCTCATTCATAGACTTAAATGAAGATTTAAAAGAGTAAAGCAATGCTGAGTTATAAATGGGAAGATAGTCAGATTGTAAAACCAAAGTACAGGACAGAACAGTGTGTTTAATGCTGCTGAGTGTACAAAATATTTTAACCCATACATACATATAAACATATGGATACTTAAGAATACATGAATTGTATATGGAAGGATAAAAATAAAACTGATCAATAGTGATTTTACCTAAACTGGAAAAGAATGGCTGGGTGACAGGGACACGATTTGATGCATTTTTCACTATACAGTCTCCTATTTTTTTTAAATTTTGTATATACAAAATAAAATAAACTAAAAGTATTTTAAATTTTTAAGGTAAAAGAGCTATCCTTTCTCTCTAACACATTTATTGCCACATCTTTCCTGAGAAGAACCCTCCAGCTACTTCTCTTCCTTGACTTCCTTCCTAGCATATCAAAATATAGACCCTCCTCTCTCCATTTAAATATCAGAAATCTTTACAGAGAGGAACTGCAAAAATTCAAAGACAGCGACAAATTTCCTTCAACTATTCATATTGTTTTTAGTCTGATCATTTAGCTCTTATTCCCAATTAAGAAAATATTTTTAAGTACCGATGCCATGCCATCAGTTGTGTTCAATTCCAGGAACACAATACTGAAAAGGGTCAAGGTCTGTGTTCTCATGTACAAAATGTACAGGACAATATGGAAGCTTATAGACGCAGCATCTTATCTCCATGCTGAGTGCTCATGCAATGGTCTCCAGAGAAAATGTAGACAAGAAAATGAATGAGTCATGAGAATGAATTCCATTCAAGAAAAACAACATGAATGCATACTTAGACAGTGAAGGGAATCCAGTGTCCTTTTGGGGAGAAAGTTAAAGTCACTGAAATTTCAGTGATGGCTTTTAAAATATATGATAAAAGAAAATAGAAAGACTTGAGAAAGGAAGACCAATTAGGAAATGATGACAGAAATTCTACACAACGATGATAGTAATAGGGATGTTAAAAGATGAGAAAATTTAATAGTTTGAAATATTTTACATTTGGATACACAAACTTAGGTAACTGGTTGGGTTTTGAACATAAAAGATAGGAAAACATTAAGAATTATTCCTAATTTCCCTTTTACAGCAACAAAATAGAGTTGTGTCATTCATGGAGATAAGAGCCACAGAAGAATGTCTAGAGTTAGAGAGATAGCCTTTGGACTGGGCATTCTGTGTGTTGAGTCTGGGGTGTCTGAAAGCTATCCCAGTGGAACTATCCAATAAGCATTCAAATATGTTAATCTGAAGTTCATGGAGATTGACCTAAGCAGGAGGTATAGATGTTGGAACCATAATTATAATAGTAAAATTTAAACCATGGAAGCAGATGTGATTTCTCCAGGAAAGTACAGAGGAGGGAAGAAGCTTTAATGAAATGGCAAAAAGGGAGAGGATAAGATGTCTGAAATAGAAATGAGTGGAGTAAAAAATGAATAAAGAGTGTATGGTATCATAGAAGGTAGAAGACCATATTTCCATAGGATGGGATTAGTTTGTAGTTCTCAATCATAGTTGAGAGATGAGTAATATAAACCCTAAAAATTAGGGCCAAGGAATTTCATCAATTAGCAATGCATGAAGAATTGATACTACATTTGGTTACTGAGTGAGAATGGCAAAACAGAGAACAGAGAGTGAGAGACAGTTTATTAGTAGTTTTCTGAGAGTGGGGGAAAAGAAAGATAACAGTAGCCATGAATAAACTTCCACAATGAGCAGTCTGTGTTTGTACCTTCTTTTTTCCCCAGCTAAAGTATCCATAACTCTTATTGACTTTTGCATTCCCTCCTTATTACTTTACCTAAAGGGCCACAAGAAACTCACAGTGGCAGAGTTAAATGTGTAGAAGTACTAGGGAAACAATGTGCATGCAGTCCCATTAGAGTAACATACTACATGTCATAAATTCATTAGTAGAAATTAGTAGAAACTATTATTATAGCATAATAAAATGAGTCGGAGGTGTTTCTTGAATGTCATGTTAAGGACTTTGGACTTTGTGTTCTAGGTAATGAGAAACTAAAGTTTTTAATGGAGGGATAAATATAAGGAGGTTTACATGATAAAAAAAATGATGATCCTTGGTATCTATGTCAAAGACAGAAGAGACTGGAAAAGAAAAGAATAAGTAAAGTTGTTTTCAACAATTCAAGTGAACATTTGGAGAGGGAAGATTATTAGTTCATTTTCTGTTGGCAATAACATAATACCAAAGACTGGACAGGATTTGAAGAAAAGAGGTTTATTTGGCTTTTAGTTCTGGTTCAAAACTGAAGGGCTATATTTGGTGATGGCCTTTTGTACTGGCAAAGTATGAGGCATTCCAGGGCATTGCATGGCAAAAGACAGGGAGGGTATGTGTGTATATATATTTATTGTACTAACTCCATATTCTAAAAAAGATGGAAGATCTAAAATAAATAATTTTAACTTTCACCTTATTTTTAGTAAATGTTAAAAACAAGATCAAATTAATTCCAAAGTATGTAGAAGAAAGGAAATAAGAAAATTAAAGCCCCAATACATGAAACTGACAATAGGAAATCAACAGAGAAAACCAATAAAAATACCAAAAGTTGGTTCTTTGAAACAATCAATAAAATCAATAAGCCTATAGCCAGGCTAAGAAAAAAGAAAAGAGACACAATTTACCAATATAAGAAATTAAATAGAGGGTATTGCTACATATCTCAGGGATAGTAAAAGGGTGATAAAGGAGTATTATAACTCTATGCTCTCAAATTTGATAACTTAGATGAAATGGGACAATTCCTTAAATATGACAATGTCAAAACTCATGCAATAGAGAGCCTAAATAGACTCATATGTATTAAAGAAATTGAATTAATAATAACATTCAAAACAGAAAGCACCAGGCCAAGATGGTTGCATTAGAGAATTAAAATATTTAAGAAAAAAATTACACCAATCCTTCACAATCTTTATCAGAAGGTAGAAGCAAATGGCATATTTCCTAATTCATTCTATAAGGCAGCATAACCAAAACAATAAAACCAGACATAGATATTGCAATAAAACAAAACTACAAATGAGTGTTTCTCATCACAAAGTTGTAAGATGCTTCCACTAAATATTAGCTCATCAAATCCAATACGTATAAAAAGTATTGCATACCACAGCAGAGTGAAATTTATACCAGATATACCAGATGGGTCTAGTATTTGAAAATTAATTAGTGTTCTCAACCACATCAACAGACTAAAGAAGAAAAATCACATAATCATATCAATAGATGCAGAAACAGCATTTGATGAAATCCAACACCTATTCCCGATTTAAAACAAAAACTAAGTAAATTAGGAATAGAATTGCCTCAACTTGGTAAAACTACCTATGAAAAACCTACCACTAACATCATAGTTGCTGTTGTTAGGTGCCATCGAGTCAGTATCCAATTCATAGCGACCCTATGTACAATAGGCGAAACACTATTGTCAGTGCTTCTTTGTTATTCATAGGGTTTTCAACAGTGGATTGATTTGGGGGAGTGAGTTGCCAGATTCTTTTCCCAAGCCTACATTATCAGATGTCCCAAGGCAGTCTACCATCCAAGCACTAACCAGGCCCGCCCTGCTTAGCTTCTGAGATCTGATGGGATGCCACAGGGCTACAGCTGCAGGGTAACAACATAGTGATGAGAAATTCAAAGCTTTTGCACTAAGATCAGGAACAAGGCCAGAATGACCCCTCTTGCCTCTCTTTTGAACATTGTACTGTAAATCCTAGGTAACACAGTAATAAAAGAAGAATAAATAAAAAATTCACAGATTTGTAAGAGAGAAAAAAATCTGTCTTTGTTCACATATTTTTTCATATTGAAAATCGGAAAGAATCAATATCCACAAAAAACTTTTTAAAAAAAGGAACAGAGAATGCATGCACTAAAAACTTACATACAAAATCTCTATCAGAATAGCTACAAACCTCTGATCAAAGATGTCAAAGTAGAACTAAATAGTGGAGAGCTTTCCATGTTTGTGGATAGAGAGACTCAATATTATCAAGATGTCAGGTCTTCGCAACCTAACATACAGATTCAACATAAACCTGATCAAAATTTCAATAAGTTATTTTGTGGATATCAACAAATTGATTGTAAAGTTTCTATGGAGAGGCAAAAAACACTTCTTCATAGCAAATCAAGCTAGGGTTTAGCTCAGCTGGTTGAGTGCTGCTCTATGCTCTCTGAGGCCCAGCGCTCAATCCCCAGCACCACAGAAATGGGAGAAGGACCTGGAAGCCCACTCCCAAAACAATCCCAAAACATTCAGCCATCAAAAACCCTATGAATAGCAGAGAAGCACCGACACAGTGCCAGGCATGGCACAGTGTCGGAGTGTGTTTCGTTCTATTGTACACAGGGTCGCTATGAGTCAGACCTGATTTGACAGCACCAAACAACAAGCCAAGTCTGTATTACAGAGAATAACAAAATTAAAGGTTTGACATTACTATACTTCAAGGCTTACTGCAAATCTACAGTAATAAAGATGGCATGAAATTAGCAGAAGAGACAAACACATCAATGGGACAGAGTAGAGAGCCCAGAAGTAGACCCATATAAATATATTTCTCTGGTCTTTGACAAAGAAGTAAAGAAATGCAATGAATGGTTCTGGAACAAGTGGACATCCACCTGCAATAAAAAATTTACACATACACACACACACACACACACACACACACACACACACAAAGAACCCTTCATGGAGACTAACTCAAAATGTGTCATAGACTTAAGTGTAAAATGCAAAACTATAAAACACAGAAGACAACATAAGAAAAATCCTACATGTCTTTGAATATGGCAGTAACTGTTTAGCTACAACACCAAAGAGCTGATCCACGCAGGCAATAATTGATAATATAGACTTTATTAAAGTTAAATAATCTGCTCTGAGAAAGACAATGTCAAAAGTAAGGAAGACAAGCATGAAGAAAATAATTCAAAAAGATATAGTTTGCAAAGGACTGTTATCCAAAATATTCAAATAACACTTAAAATTCAGTAATAATAAAAAGGATCAACTCAATTAAAATATGAGCCAAAGCTCTTAGGAGACCTTAGCAAAGAAGATACACAAGTGGCAGGTAAGCCTATGAAAAAAAGTATTCAACAGCTTATGTCATTTAGGAAGTTACATATTAAGAAGTACCTAGTAGAATGGCCAAAATACAGAACGCTGCCAACACCAAATGATGGTGAGGATGTGGAGCAACATTCATTCATTGCTGATGGGAATGCAAAATAGCACAGTCACTTAGGAAGACAGTTTTGTAGTTTCTTACAAAACTAAACATACTCTTGCTATAGGATCCAGCAACACTCCTTGGTATTTACCTAACAGAGTGAAAATTTATGTTCATATAAAAATCTGTACATGGATATTTATAGCGGGTTTATTCATATTTGCCAAAACTTAGGAGCAACCAAGATGTCCTTCGGTAGGTGAATGGATAAATAAACTCTGGTACATCTAGACAATGGAATATTTATTTAGCACTAAAAATAAATGAGCTATCAAGCCATAAAAAGACATAGAGGAAACTTAAATGCATATTACTAACTGAAAGAAGCCAATTTAAAAAGGGATACACACTGTTTGATTCCAAATATATGACATTCTGAAAAGGTAAAACTATGGAAGCAGTGAAAAGAAAAGGAGTTGACATGGATTGTGGGTACAGAATGATGAACAGGTGAATCACTGAAGATTTCTAAGGCAATGTGACTACTCTGTATGGCAGTTTCTTCGTTGTTAGTGCCTTCAAGCTGGGTCAGACTCATAGCAACCCTATGTACAACAGAACCAAACATTACCCAACACTGTGCCATGCACATGATTTTTTTTATGTTTGAGCCCAATGTTTTAGTCATGGTGTTTCTTCTAATTTCAAGTTGTGACACACCAGAAAAAAGAGGTCCCAGGGGCTTTACTCCATTTCTATCATTAAGGTCGACTTTTCTTTGTGGAGGCAACTCTTCCTCAGTCTTTTTCTTGAATGGCTTTCAGCCTGGGAAGCTCATTTTCTGGCAGTATATTTGACAGTGCTTCTCTGCTACTCATAGGATTTTCAATGGCTAATTGCTTCAGGAGTGGGCTGCCAGGTCCTTCACCCTAGTCGATCTTATTCTGGAAGCTCAGCTGAAACTTGTCCACCATGGTGGCCCTGATGGTATCTGAAATACTGATAGCATTGCTTTCAGCATCACAGCAACAGGATGCTTGTTGATAGTCTGGGAGATCGTGAGCACTAGGGATATGTCAGAACTCTGTTTCCCCCTCAACGTTGTGTTGAAACAAACTGCTCTATAAGGTAAATTTTACTTATTAATAAAAAGGGAACTAAGAATTGATCCATTATAAGTTTTAACTTTTTTTTAGTGGAAACAATGACTTTAAGGAATAACAGATTTTTTTCATGGATATACAAAGATATTAGCTCAGTTGGTAGAACGCTGCGCTGTAGTCTCTGAGGTCCCGAGTTCAATTCCCAGCACCACAAAAATGGGAGAAGGACCTGGCAATCCACTCTCAAGGCAATCCCGAAACAGTCAGCCATTGAAAACCCTATGAGGATTGCTATGAGTCGGATAGACGGCACCTAACAACAACAACATACAAAGATATGCTTTGATAGTGTTTCCATGAATCCCTTGTAAACTAGTGGAAGAATCATAACATAAATTACTGATATTATCTTAGCTGCATTAGAATTTTAAGCTTTTATTTCTAAAGTATGTGCAAAGGTACATTAGTTTGTGCTAGAATTGGTTCCTACATTGAAAATAATTTAGTAATGGTAAAAGCAAAGGTTTAATTCTGCAAATTTATAATCATCTATCATATACCAAGTAGTAATGATGAAAATTTTATGCTTCATCCTGGGTTCTACCAGATTAATTTCTAGACAAGACCCACAGCATACATCCCACATGTGATTTGTGACAGGAAAAACTTTCTGTGCTCTCTCCAGGGCCTTCTCATCTCTTGCCAGCGTAGTGAACAAGATGAGTTTCTTTTTATAATGACAAGGCACAGAGATAATTTATCAACTGAAGAGTACAAACAATCCTTTATTCAGCAGAATGACAAAAGGTTACTTAGCTTCTGGCATCTACTATCTTTCTTGCAAGAACCAGGCCCAAGAGCCAATATGATAATTAATAAATTTCCAACATCTGGGCAATAAAACAATTTTTTATGAATATTAAATAATGCCAGTGCCAAATGAAAACTGTCCCTTCTCATATTTATCAATCTGAACCCTTTACTGAATAGCCAAACCCACCCATGTTCTGGCTACAAAGTGAGGATGGTGATGACATAATGGGAAGATATTACACAATCAGGGTAATCCATAAGTATCATTTAATCATGTGGACAGTGAGGATATCACCCACTGAAGCTGATGGACACTCACCATTGCCGAGGATATTGTGTTTAATGTCAGGAGAGTGATGTCAGTCATCATGCTGAATAAAAGAGACAAATTTAAAGGAAGACTTGGAGTCTCAGTATCTATAACTGTCCACCAGCAGCCTTTTCCTATTTTCATGAAAAAAAACAGCAAAGTAATTGTGTTATGTGGTTATGATTTGCATAGATTGAGAAAGGTGACAGTTACAATGTTTGTGTACTTTTTCTACCCCCCCACAAAACTGATAGGTTCATATGTTGCACGT
Source organism: Pedetes capensis (assembly GCA_007922755.1). NCBI lineage: Eukaryota > Metazoa > Chordata > Mammalia > Rodentia > Pedetidae > Pedetes > Pedetes capensis. The sequence continues at coordinate 7,984 of VMDO01023118.1, forward strand.
TTGTGTCCCCTCACAAATTCACATATTGAAAATCATACTTATTGTGATGGTGCTTTAAGGTGAGTTTTTGCAAAGTGATGAGGTCATGAAGGTGAAGCCTTTGTGAATGGGACACTGCCCTTTTAAAGGAGACTCCAAGGAGCTCCTTGGCCTCTTCCATCCCTTAAGACTACAGTCAGAAGATGTCCATTTATGAACCAGAAAGAGAGCCCTACTAGACACCAAATCTGCTGCAGGCACCTTCATGTTGGAATTCCTCCAAAACTGAGAAATTTCTATTGTTTATAAGCCATCCAGTTTATGGTAGTTTTTATAGCAGCCAGAACTGACAGAGTTGTAAGTCCTAAAAGCCTTCATGAATTAATAAATGCCAAACTTCAGAATCAAATTTAGCAGGTCATCCATTTTAAGACTTTACACCTTCCTTACAGTTCCTAACACAAAATGGTGTAGGATTATGATTATCATTGTGTGGATTAGACAATACATGCTACTGGAATTTTTAGGGAGAAATGAATGTAAGCTGAAGCATTAAAAGATATTTGATGAGGCAATATAAACCATAAAAATCATGAATCCTACATAGCATAGATTGCAATCTATGAAAGAATCAATAGATGCAAATTGAAAACAACATATCTTGAAATAAAATGTGGTTTTATTTAATTGAATTAAAATAGACTTGCAAAGAGAAAATGGGTTTGAATGTGTGAAGTCTCCCTTTGTTGTTTAATTAATGTGCCTGGCTACGAGAAATACCCCTTTCCCAATTCTAATTGGCTTCCACCACTAAATCATTACCCAGAGGTTATATTTTTGTGTCAGATTTTTCAGAAATTATTAGTTTTGAAGACCAGTTACAATAAACTTGCTATTGTCTGAGAGAACCAGAAAATTTAACGGTGAGTGGTATTTTCCAAAACAAAATATGCATACTCCAGAGGACTGAGAGATGATGCATAGGATTGCAAAAAGAAAAAAAAAGTGAACTTTTCTAGTTGCTAATCTTATATTTCAATAAAATTTAAGTTTTATTTTACATAATGAGATACCTTAGTATGTTGATAAAATATAGCTATAAAAGTTAAAATTAAAATGCTCATTTAGATATGTACTCTCCAACATGTATTTATGAGGAATGTGGTCAAAAGATTTTGGAAAGTAAAGTTTTAACAAAGTAAGGCTGTGCAATGTGTACTATTCAGAGAAAGCTCTAAGTTATGTGCTAAAAACCCACAGACTACATTGGAATCATCATTCATTTACTTGTTTCTTCATTCAACATATTTAGATTGAATTATTTGAAATTGGTTGTATTTGGTCATACACGATCCTAGACAAATAATAATCTATGTGGTTTGGTCTTCAATTTACCAAGTATCTTTTATGATCAAGAATCATGCTAAGCTATTGCTAATAACACAAAGATAACCTTACCCCCAAAGAGCATGAAAGTTCATAAAATTTATACAGAAATAATATACTGCCCTTTCATAGTACTGAAGAGAAGAGACTGTTGAAGAATGGCTATGTTCTTGTGTATTTTGTTGCTTTCCTTCTGGATTGGACCATATGACTTACCATTCTATATGTAATTTACTAGCACAGCACTAATCTAATCTAATATTTGCTCAAACCCAACAAGCAGAACTGGAAACAGGGGCACTTACTCAAGTTCCACCATCACAAAATGGCACCACCTTTGGTGACTGAGCTAATACGTGAGAGTATGGACAGACATTATGAAACAAAGGTTAATTGAAACGTGTTCTATGTTTGATTTCTAAACATGTCCCTCATCAAGCATATAAAACATTCTGAATTTTTCATAAAATAGCTCTGTAATATAAATAATTTAGCCTAAGCCATTCATGTTCTCTTGCATTTGTCCTTTAACAAATGAACAAAAACTGTTCAAATTCAGTTTATCAGTTTTGTCCAAAATGGCAGACAGTGACAATAATAGGCAATTATACACTACCTGTCTGTGGCTAGAAATGTGAAACTCATGTTTCTGTTAGCCAGCTAGATTGCCTCACAGGAATATACAATCTTTGGAATGAAAGCTATATTAATTTGAAGTAATTTCCTAATTTTAACTCAGAAATGTTAGTGATTTCTAGATGAATCCTTCAGCTAATAGTAACTTCCCTGTTCCCTGAGTTGACTGCCTACTGTTCCCCAGAGAAAAGCAACTGTGACATGCATGTTTCATATGCATTTTCACCTGCCACATTTTTTACATTTACATTTTTTGTCTATCACACTTGAATACAAAAAGTAACAACAATCCATCTTACTCACATACTATTCACCAAATACTAGGTCTAGCAATCCCAAATCCCATTTCTTCCCCAGGGATCTGCCCAGGAAGCACATACATGATCCTCTCACAGCGTATTCAGCACTGTGCCTCTGCACATTTGCTATAGCTCTCATTTCCATCTGCTCCCTATAGATTGTTGTTAGGCACCATTGAATCGGTATCCTACTCATAGCGACCCTCTGTACAACAGGGGAAACACTCTTGTCAATGTTTCTCTGCCGTTCATAGGGTTTTCAATGGCAGATTGATTTTTTTGGGAGGGGGTTGCCAGGTCCTTCTCCCAGATAGATTAGGTTTCTGTATGTGTCCCTACCTCCGTGGGTTATGAGCTAATGCAGGTTCCCACCTTGTCCATCTCTATCACTACACAGGTCCTAAAAGGTTCTTTAGAGATTTGGCTAGGAATAAAGGTTTGTTGAATGAAATTGTGAAATATTAATGATGACATAAACAGGCTAAAACAAATAATACTCCTCCCCCAAAAAATAAATCTGACAAACAAAAACTCATTCACAAAGAGGCACACAGATGACTCCTAGGAGAGCACGACATTGAAATAACTCCATCATCATACACCAGCAAACCTGGAAAACATTGAAGTCCACTCTACATTTTGATACTGAAAATTTAGGAATTTACCTTGCTACATTGCTCCATATGTAAATTTCTATCAAATCCATCCCTATGACTGAAAATCCTTGTCTGCTCACTATACCACACTTCTTTTATCTCTTATCAGGGTCACTGACAATTGAAATTAGATATTTCCCACAGTTCACAAGCAAATACTTTCTCCTTAGATCAACTTCAGGAAAAACACATCAGTACAATCAACTCATTAGTCTAGAGAAAAATAAATTATACTATATTACTTTAAAATGCAAAACATGTATTACATAAACCTTATATTTTCACCTGAGGTATAATTTCTTATGTTCTCAAATTCTTCTAAGAATTTTGGCACTATTGATACCTAGCTTTACTGCTTAGTTATACATGTTGATTTATTCCTTGCTAGTGAAAAATATTAAAACCCATAAATATAGAAATGCTATTTATAATTTAAATAAATTTTTGATATCAAATATTTGGCTGAGGGATAAATAGCAAATCCATAATGACGGTGTAATAGGAACTATATATGGCAAAATGGGATGAAAGAGGCTTTTTAAATCCTTCTTCAAAATATCTAAATGTTGAAAGCATCAAAATTTGACGTGTGTGTGTGTGTGTGTGTGTGTGTGTGTGTGTGTGTGTTGTTATTGCTGTTAGGTGCCGTCAAGTTGGTGTCCAACTTATAGCAACCCTATGTTCAACAAGCAAAACACTATTGTCAGTGCTTCTCTGCTATTCATAGGTTTTTTTGGGAGTGGGTTGCCAGGTCCTTCTCTCAAACCTATGGGACCTGGTGTTCTCAGGAGGTCTCCCATCCAAGTACTAACCAGGCCCACCCTGCTTAGCTTCCAAGACCTGACAGGATCAGACCACCACTGTGGTATAACTGCAGGCTGTATGTATATATATATGTGTGTGTGTGTCAAAAATACAGTGATTGTTCCTGCTGAGTGCCATCCAATGGAAAAGCAGGGGTTTTCAATACAGGAAGTTGCGTATCAAGCCTCAGTACCAGATTCAGGTATGATTATGATCCTGGGACCAAGGTTCACAGTTCTCAATGGAAATCACTTGGTTTTCAAGTAAAAAAGTGTGTCAATCATGATACAACATCAGGCTGAAGTTAATAGTGTTTCTGACCTTGATGGGCTTGTGTGAGCTGAGTTTGTTAGCCAAGAACACTATGGTGAACTCTGAATATTATAAGGGCTTATTAGAACACTTAAGAACTGATGTGCATAGAAGTGGCCTCACAAATGGACAAATGGTTTCATCTTCCATCATGACAACATTCGAGGTCACATGGCTCTTCTGATATGGTAATTTCTGTCAAAGAAAACTATTATGGTGAGTCCTCATCTACTTTGTTCACTGGATCTGGAAGCACGTGACTTCTGGCTCTGCCTCAAAGTCAAAATGACCATGAAAAGTAAGTGCTTTGAATTGCTTCGGGACATCAAGGCAGCCACCACAGTGCAAATAAACACATGGAAGAGGATTTCTAAGACCACTTCAGAAACTGGCAAGAAGGATGAGATAAGTGTGCCAAAGCCAGAGGGAGTATTTTGAGGGAGATTAATGGCAAGGTGTCTTTTATTGTAATAAATTTTTAAATATTAAACATGCATGATATTTTTGATCATATACATAATACAAATTTGTAACAATGTGTTTTGACTTAGGCAGAGATGAATAGGTTATGCTAGAATTTTATGTATTGCTTTGCTGGGGGAAGGGTGAGCACCTTATGAGAGAATACCTGATAAATATTCTGGTCCAAAATATTCTTAAATATGAACACTGTGGGAAAGAAGTTTGAAACTATTCCACAAATACCATCTTTCCAATGGACTGGGATGATGGAAGTGTGAAGTAAGAAAGTCGGAAGGACAACAAGACACTCAATGAAAATTATTAGATGTTAAGAGAAGACACCTGATGGGCATAGACTGGTTGAGCTGAAGCAACAGAGCCAGGGTGTTGGAATAAGCAGTCAGTCCAGGCACAGAGTTTTGGCTAGGCTTGACTCCACTCAGACCCTCCTTCAACCACATCCTATAGCCCCAGAGGGGAGAGCTGGACATGACTGGAGAACTATATTCCTAGGGAGGAGCTGAAGAGATGTGAACTTCTCTCTTAATGAACACAAGAATACAGGTATTTAACTCAAAGGAGACCGGGAAATGTCCCATAGTATTAGCACACAAGAGGAGCAGAGGGAAATCAGGAGTAGTGAGTTCCCACAGAGAAGAACTGTAGAGCTACAAACACTCCCACAGAAAAAGAAATCATGTACCTTCACCCCAACCCAGTGTCTCCCGGCCCTCCTAGTTACATGATGATGTTCCCTTAGACATATCACCTGGAGAGCCTAGATGACATTGAAGAATACACAGCAAAGTGTCCCTGGACTACATATGCTTTTTAATGGTGGTTCCTGTCATCTAAAATAATACCAAGAAGAAAAGAAAGAAAAGAAAAATCATAAACATAAAATCACCTGACAAAATAGGATCTATTTTGCATCATAATATGACTTATTGGTTCATTGATCAAATAAGATGGCCACGTGTACATAAACAAATATTTTCTAATCATAACACTAAAATTATGAACCAAAATTACAAAGAGAGGAAGAAAGTATCAAGGCCAAAATAAGGAAAGAGTTACAGGTTACAAATACTCTTTCAAGAGTGATATGCTAGCCACTAAAATAGAAAAAAATAACACTAAAGATCTTTTGTATAGGAAAAAATACCATGCAATTGTCCGAAGATAGAATTTTACAACACACTAATTCTGTCACTACCATTTATTAGGTACTTGATATGTTCCTCTCAATGTTCATCTGCTGTTTCATTCGATTAATGAGGTAGCATGAAGTAACATCAACACCTCCTTTTTATACTTGAGTAAACCCAACTGTGGCTAGATAAATTGTCCATGGTCACAAAGCTGCATATTGAACATAAAACCAGAAATCAAACCCAGACGTGTGTTTCAAAGCCAATGTCCTCTTCAATACCAAAATTTCTCTCTTTCTCATAATCTAACAAATGTTAGAAAAAACAGACCTCTATCAACAGAATATAATACTTACGATCAAGTTAAATCATTTAGAATGAATATGTATACAACACATTTTTAGGAAACCCAGGAAAGCTGTACTGCATTTAGAAGTACTTTCATCAATAAAACATGGAAATGCATAAAAAAACGGAAAACATGAGTACCAATCGCAAATGCAAATCAAAAACACAATGAGAAATCATCTTATCCCAGTCAGAATGGTTACTATGAAAAACCCAAAACCAGCAGATGCTGGGGAGGATTCAGAGAAACACGAATTCTTATGTGCTATTTGTAGGAAAAGATGTAGGAGAACTCTAGAATCTGCCACAAGGTGAGGGCCTGTCCAACTATTCTCCAGGGAATAAGAGCCTCAGGAGGTAAAAGAGAGTATCATCAGGAAAAAGGGCCATCTGGCCCTCTTGAGGGGCTGACTGCTGTCCTCTGAGGCCTTTAGCCTACATCCTGTTGGTACTTTTGCCTCATTAAACCCTATGGGGCAAGATAGCAATGGGTCACCTTTGCCCCACACCCAAGCCCTTCGCTCCTACCTCTCCCATCAAGTCACCCAAGATGGCCCCCAAACGGCTCAGGTCAGGGATGGCCTCCTTCATTCTGATTGGCTACCCGGGGCCACCTGATTGGTCAATAAGGGAACAGTCTTGATGGCCTGGCCCGCTCCCTACTCACCTACCAAAGTTGCAAAATCTCAAGCCTCCACTTGCATGACAGTGCCCCAGGCATGACCCCTACACTGATTGGTTACTCCCTAGCCACACCCCTCTGGGAGGGTATTTAAACAGGCTGTTAACCACCCCCACATTCCCTTCATCTCCACCCTCATGTACTCTACCCGTCACCAGGACCGTCAACTTGGACCATTGCTCCCTACTCTGGACCTCCAACCAACCACCATGTCAAGCCCAGTGGCCCCAAAGAGCCAAAGGTATCCATCAAGACACAAAGCACTCTCCAATTCCCCCCAACACCTGGAGGGGTAGGAGAGAAGAGAAGTCGAACTGGAAGAGGCAAGGTCAGCACAGACCATCGGCATCCACAACACCTCCAGCCTTGTTCTGGCCCTCTTTTCCAGGAGCAGTTTAATAAAACTTTGTTTCCTTTTATAATAAGAAGGCTACCGAGATCCTTCTTGGTGCCATTGACCAGCTCTCACTTTAGCTCTAAGTGTTGGGATTCACGTAGTGTTGAGGCCAGGTTCTGAACCTTTGGGGGGGGGGGCGGGGAGCTGAACCCCAACAGCTATTGGTGAAACTATGAATTGGTACAGTCTTTATGAAGAACAGTATAAATGTTTCTCAAAAAGCTAAAAATAAATCTGCCATGTGATTTAGCTATCTCATTTCTAGGTGTATATCCAAAAGAAATGAAGTAACTATATCAAAGAGGTATCTATACTCCCATATTCACTGTAGCACTATTCACAATAAGCCAAGATAGAGAACCAACCTAGGTATCCATCAATGGATGAATGGATAGTATGTGTGTAGATAGATAGATAGATAAATAGATAGATATGTGTGTATCTATACCTGTACCTATCTATATAGAGAGATAAAGATACAGATACACACACAATGGAATATTAATTAACCATTAAAAGAAAAATACCCTGTTATCTATGGCAAATTGATGGACCTAGAAGACATCGTGTTGAGCTAAATAAACCAGATACTGACATACAACAAGTATATGTTCTCTCTCCTATGTGGAAGCTAAAAAAGTTGGTCTCAAAGTAGAAGAGAGTAGAACACTAACTATCAGAGGCTACAGAGGGTAAAGAAGAGAAGAGATAGGTAATAGGTCCAAAAACACAAACAAGAGGAATAAGTTCTAGTGTTCTACAGTAAAAGGGTATGAATATAGCTCACAATAACCTATTATGTATTTTATGAAGAACTGGCAGTTCAAAGACTCTAAACATTATGAAATTACAAAGACATGGAAGTGCTTTTTACCCTGATTTGATGAGTACACATTGTATACATGTATTGAAATATCACATTGTACTCTATAATTATGAACAATTATTATGTTATCTAAAAAGAAAAAATTAATGATATAAAATTTCTTTACCTACATAATCAGTAATTATCTTAAAAAAATCACTAAAATAAATTGCTAATTGGCTATGGTCATGCACTATAGTAGAAATACTGAATGGAACCATAATAATTTTAATGTAGCAATCATCAAATTCAAGTACATAATCTCTTACTGGGGCTTACTAATGATCATAAGAAATGAAAACTTTTGTTCATATAACAATAGCAAAAATCCAGTAAAGAGGAGATGGCTAGGTATGCTTGTTTTTTTATTTCAACTGAATAAACTGGATTGTCCCTTACCAAGGGCAAAAGTTCTCTTCAACCCACTCCTCCTCTCTTAGCAACAACATAAGAGTGCTTCTTGGATCCTTCTTCCATTCAGAAGCATAGATTTATGTGGCCCAGAATTGAGTGAGCCTGAGGTTAATTCTTTCTTGTCATCAGCAAGTATGTATTTATTCTCTTCAGTGGAAGTGACAAATTTAATGTGAAAGAAATGCTTCTCTGTAGAAAAGTAGGGAGTAGAAAGTGTTCAGGGCCCAGCTCTACCTCAAAATCACAGTCTTAGCTTGAAGTCAGAAGGGTTTGATACAAAGCAGGCTAGGGATGAAGAGAGGCACTGTGCATGGAAGCACAAAGCTTACAAAACCATTTGGAAAACCAAGGTTTTGAGGACCTATGACATTCCTCTTCATGATGACCCTTCTCTTAAAAACCAGAGACTTCTCCTCAAAGAGCTCTTTTGAATGAACATCAAACACAATGAATGATACAATTTAAAAAAATAATACAATGCAGTGCTCTTTATCATTTTTGCGATATGGATTATCTGACAATCTAGTGAAATCAAAATCTTTCTCCCAGAGTAATGTTTTAAAATTCATTAGAAATGAACAAAGAAATCTAGAATTCTACAGGAACCATTTATATCATATCATCATTATAAATAAATTGAATTTATAATTTGATAATTAGGTACCTATTAGCTCATTAACAAAAACAAATCAGCATGTCTAATTACCATAATTTCAAAGTAGAGATGATTCAAAAATAATATTTTGAAATGACTGCCACAATTGCAAAATGATATGAAATGTTCATGAGTTCTACAAGAGATGAAGTCATCATTGCAGCTAATACTAGTGTGATATGTTATCAAAGTTCATAATTAAGAGAAATACTATAATTCTGCAAAAAATGAATAATTTGTCCTTGAAATCCTTGGGGTTAGAAAAACACTGGGATACTGTAATTTTAAAAATCAGTTCAATCTAAAAGTTGAAGAAAGGTTTACTCAACTTCACTTTATTAAATCTGAAGTATAAAGACTTTGTCAGGAAAACATCTCCTCAATATACAATGGGTACCATCAGCTTCATATGTTGAGCTCCAATTCATGCAAGGTTATTTTCTGGTGAGTAACTTTTTAAGAAAACAGAAAAATCAGTTTTCCCAAGCAAAAGATAACATACATCATTTTCATAATAAAAGGCATAGCTAACAATTTAGTCAGTGTTCAGAAATTATCAGGAACATTATTTAAGCAAAAGCATCATTTTTACTTTTAACTATACTCATTTATTTACTTTGGGGACTGTTGTTAGGTGTCACGGAGTTGGGTCTGACTCATAGTGACCCTCCTAGGGTTTTCAGTGGCTGATTGTTCCAGGATTGCTTTGGGAGTGGATTGCCATGTCCTTCTCCCGTTTTTGCCATGTTGAGGATTGAACTCAGGTCCTCAGAGAGTGCAGCTTGGCATTCTACCAACTGAGCTAAATCCCAGCCCCTCTTTTGGATTAGGTTTTGAATTATTGATGTTGATGGAAAAGTAACTTTGAAATAAATCCAATGTAAGAGAAATCAAAATGTTATATATTTATGGAAATGCTAAAGCACACATATGAGCTATCAGTTTAAGAATCTCAAACATACTCCAGACATTAACTCATGAATTCACTGAGTGCTATATATAGAGATAGATAGATAGATAGATAGGTGTCATCCAGTTGGTGTCTAATTCATATCAACCCTATGTACAACAAGTGAAACACTATCATCAGTGCTTCTCTGCTATTCGTAGGGTTTTCAATGCAGATTGTTTTTGGGGAGTGGGTTGCTGGGTCCTTCTCCCAAATCTACTTTATCTGGTGTTCCCAGGCATCTCCCATTCAAGTGCTAACCAGGCCTGACCCTGTTTAGCTCTTGAGATATATGTTGTGTTCAATGTACAAATAAGCAAGTGATTAGATTATACTCAGTAACTAGAAACAACATTTCTTATAGTCGCCAGGTGAAAATTGTGAAATAAAAGATATGCCCATAGTTGTCCAATGAAGCAGGAATTAGAAACTGCACAGATCATTGATGGCTGCCTAAATCTTCTGAAAAGAGGAATTACTGGTAACTAAACTGATTGCTTCTTATCATCAAGATTAACTGCCAGTTTATGACACATATGTACCATTACAGACCTCCTAATTACCACATTTGTGATGTTGCTATTTTCCTATTTTCCTGCCAGTAATTCATGTGTGTTATTTCTTCTCTTCAGTAAACAAAGGAAACAAAGTGCTTTAATGGAGGATAATGAGCGAAGGAGAAAAGACTCCCAGTCGGGGTTCTCATCTAGATATGCATGCAGAATTTCTCACCGAAAGATATCATAAAGTGAAAATTACCAACGAGTATCAGATTTACAGTGCTGCACTCTGTAGCACCTTTGGAAACGGTATTAAGTCTTTCAGCGTAATTAGAAACTGGTAAACTAACAAATTAATAAGCTATCCCCAGGTGGCTTCCTACAAAGTGACAAGCACTCCTATGGAGAGCCACAAGCACTGGGAATGCCTGGTTTTATAACAGCTTAGTAGGCCAAATTTATCAACAATCTTAAAACACAAGTGAAAACAAATGGTTTAATTCAAAAAGTAAGATGGTTTACAGACGGTTTTATATGAAACGTATTTATAGAAATCTTTCTCATGGACAACTTCATTTTTATAAATTATCAGAGGACAAGAATAAGCCTTTGCACATTATCTCATGCTGCTCTGCATTTGGCTTCAATCCCAGAAGAGAGTCATGCCTTTATAATGATGGAAAACGCAACTATAAAACATCCAAGGAGTTTAGAAAGTGCTGCTGAGCACAGAGAAAATGAAGTTCTTGCACTGCCTTGCACACAGTAGGCACTCCACAAATATTTGCTAATGGATTAATGTTATCATACTGCTTCATTCTTACATATTTACTTAGTAGGCTTTAACGAGGTATTGTATATGAGGTTTTTAACAGTTGTGTGATATCAAGTTAGTCATTTGATGCCTGAGTATCAGTTTTATCATTTATAAAGTGTGTGTGTGTGCGTGTGTGTGTATAAAATGTCTGTACATATATTGCATGTTAATTGTGAGAAGCAAAGATTCTAAGCATAAGTTGCAAAAGGTCTATAAAATTATACAAATATGTATATACATAATTTATATATAATTAAGCTTTAGTTTGTATAACAACAACAAACAACAATTCAAACTTAAGTAAATACCAAGTCTGAGAAGTGTGTTTTAGCTTCTGCTGCTAGCCTTATCATTGCCCCTTCTAACTATATGAACATGAAAACACATTTTGAAGGTCATATTGTTGTTGTTGGTAGGTGCCCTCAAGCCAGGTCTGACTCATAGCAACCCTCGAGGTTTTCAATGGATGATTGCTTCCGGATTGCTTTGGGAGTGGATTGCCACATCCTTCTCTTGCTTGAAGGTCATATAGTAACTTATAATTACTACTAGGGGAGAAGGTATCAATTATAATTGGGTGATTTGTGTCATTTGCCATTTCTCTTTCCCATTCCTTCTATACTTAATATTTATATATTGAAATAAATTATTAATATCTGTCCTGAAGCTTTCTAATTCCATAGAAAAGAGATCCTTTACATAAACTTTTAAGTATAAAGAATAAATGTAATTAATTGGCAAGGCCTACATCACACACACACAGAAACAAACTTAAGTCATGTGAGCACATGAAGAAAACATTATCTAGAAAACTATATGTTCTTCTTGTGAAAAAAAAAAAGAAAAAGAAAAAAGAAAAATTGTGGCAACACCAGAGCAGTAGTTCGCATTCCCAGGAAGCATTTATTAAATACATAGCTTGACATGCACAAACCTCAAATCAACTTAATTTGTGTCATCTAAGAGTCACCCATGAATAAAGGTATCACATTTCATTAAAATTACCCCTTCAGAACTGAACATTTATTTATATACTTTAGAGATTTTGGAATACAAGATGCTCTCTTCCTAAGTTTCTAGGAAAATTGCCAAGAAGAAGAATTTAATGTTCCTGGCCAAAAAAAAAAAAAAAAAATCATAATCACTCTGAACACTGAAAAATAGAATATCCACACTTGATAATAGAGTTTGATTGCTGTCAAAATGAACTACTTATCACTTGAAATGTCAAAACTTGCAAAAATATTTGAACAAAAATTCATCACAGTGTAATTTAAGATATGGAGTTGTGTCTAGTAACCTCAAAGTCTCCCAAGACCATGGCAAGCATAATTAAATCAAGCATGACTGAAAGAACATCATGCTAAGAATACCATGCTAATATCTGCCTTGGACTTGAAAACTGTGTGATCAAACACACTATCTTACTTATTATAGATCAACATTTATTTAATGAGCCAAAGAAAAATCAAGTTTTAAAATAAAAATATCATATCCATATCAATTACATTATAAGTTTTTTGCATGCTCTGAACATAAACATAAACTTATAATACATATGCAATTATCTACCACCTAGTACATTTCCACATCTCTAAAAACCAGACTAACTCTGTCATTCAAAATCACGAATAGTAATGAGAACATACATGGTAACATAGTAAATCAAAATACTGTAGCATGATAAGTGAGGATTTCTAAGTGAGAAGTAAGTAAGGAAAGTCTTCTCCAGTGTTAGACATTAACTTTTATTTATTCAGCTGTTTGGTTATTAAAATAATATTTTAATATTATTTTAATTATATTAATATTATATTCTATTAATATTTTCTAGGTTTATACAAAGTAATTATTGCTGGAGTCTGTGAGAGTCTAAGAGATAAGCATTCAGAGGTTATTCTATTACTCATTTATAACTGAAATATCTTGTTGGAAAGAGTTAAACAAACCTGGCAGCCATCAGTTGGAAGGCACAGATACAGAGTTATCATACTACCATAAAAACCAGCAGATATTTTCTTTACTGTCTAACATGTCATTAACATTATATGAGATGTAGGAGTCCATAAGAAACACCTGGTTCATGCCTTCAGCAAGCTCCCAGTGTAGCAAGGAATACAGGCAATTGGCTAAGTGATAGCATTGCATGTGCTGAGTGTTGTGATGTTGTTAGGTGCCGTGGAGTCATGTCCGACCCATAGTGACCCTCATAGGGTTTTCAATGGCTGATTGTTCGGGATTGCCTTGGGAGTGGGTTGCCACATCCTTCTCCCATTTTTGTGGAGCTGGGACTCAAACGCAGGACCTCAGACACTGTATAACTGCACTCTACCAACTGAGCTAAATTCCAGCCCCCGAGTGTGGTCATTGTTGTTGTTGTTGTAAGGTGCAGTTGAGTCGAATCCCTATCACATATAATACATAAAAATAATTCCAATTACACACTCAAATATAAAACCTAAAAGGGAAAGATGCTAGAGAAAAGCATAGAATGCCTGTATAGTATGCATGCAGTCAAAGGTTTCTTAGGCATGTACTAGAAAGCAACCCTAAAGAGAAAAAATATATGAGATCACATCAAATCATAAGGTGGACTCCTTTAAAGAGACCATTAAGGCAACGAATAGGAAAGCAATAAGCTGAGATATTATTTACAAGCAGGTATCTGTCCAACAGAATTAGTACCCAGGTTGCATTAGAGGACACCTACAATTCAATAATTAAAAGACAACCAATAAAGCAAATAGGCAAAATAGCTAAAGAAAACTAAAAGCACTTCACTAGGGAAGAGGTTCTAAATGTGCACTGAACACAGGAAAAATTGCTCAGGAATTAACAAGTCAAGAGACAAACTGAAATAAAACCACAATAAGATAGCAGTACACACTGACGAGAATGACTAAAACTAAACAGAACAATAACAACAAAAATCCCAACCACACATACACACACACACACAGAAACACCAGCTACTGATAAAGAGAGAAAGTGGAAAAATGGGGCAGATGAACAAGTTAAAGGAAAAGGCAACCCTACATACAAATCTGGAATGTACAACATTTTATAGACTCATCAACTATTTGGGTATGGCAAAATGGTATAACTGTTGAATCTGGAAATTGCCATGTGGAAGTTTATTGTAGTTTTCTTCGACTTTTATATTCTTTAGAAATTTTCACAGAGGTTTAGAAAGAAGAACACAATCACTGAATGAATATTCTCTCTACATATCAATTATATCCTTTACTAGAGCTGCTAAATCTTTGACTTTGTACATGTTCCATACAATTGTTGTCAAGTTGATCTACTTAATGATTGTGTGAATGTGGAAAAGGAATTTGGCCTCTCTGTGCCTCACTTTCACATCTATAATATATGAGTAACAAGCATATTACTGGTATTTTCCTACAATTATTGTTAGCACTGAAAGCATTTATGCATGTAAAATACTCAGAATTTTGCCTAGCATATGGCAAACATTAAGAAACTTTAGCTATTATAATATGACATACATAAACTTGTGCATATCACCCCCTCCAAATATATTTGCAACAGAATAGAGAATACAGTAAAGTTGTTGGGTAGTGAATCTCTAATCTTAACAGCTTCAACTGATGAACACAAATTGCAGTTTGTCATGCAGTTTTTGTCTGTTAGATACCAAAACAACGCTATTTTATATTTTTGTATAGGGGGGCATGTAAAAATGAATCCTTTCAGTACTTAGGCAAAATATGGCACACATCCAGAGGGCAGAGACTGTGGTTCATACCTCATAAACACGCCTGGATTGAATTTTCAGACAAGTGACTGAACAGCTGTGTGACCTGGGGCATGATATTTAATGTTGCTGAATTTCAATTTCTTCATTTGTAAAATGAGATTGATAATACCCCATAGACATATATTTGGGAATAAATGAAATTTACTATATGCAAAACTTTAATACAAAGTACAGCATGTAATATAAACTCAATAAGTAAAGCTCGATTTTTTACAACTCAAGAAATATTTATTGATACATAATAATACAATGTTTCAGGGACAACTGACAATGACCTATAGCTAGAGGATAGGCTCAAAGTCCCCCAAAATTTCTTCTACCAGGAAGACCCTGAGGGAGATACTCATATTTTTCATGTTAGAATATTGGTACATATTCCAAATTTTAAGCCTAAAGCAGAGAGTCATGCTAGAATGATTTATTTGTACTATCATGGTCTTTAATAATTCAGTGCACATAATTTAATCAAAGGTTATAGGTTTCTTCTTTGATATTCTTCCAACCTATTCTACTTTTCTATTTCCCCCCTAATACAGTGAACTATTACATTTGCAAGGAATTCTGATTTAATATATTTTTTAAAACCTTCCCTTACCTATTATATTCCTTATTATGGCTATCATTATGATATTCTAATCTCTTTCTAGCCTACAGCCATAGCCCTGTGGCATCCGATCCCGTCAGATCTCGGAAGCTAAGCAGGGTCGGGCCTGGTTAGTACCTGGATGGGAGACCGCCTGGGAACACCAAAACCTGTAGGCTTGGGAGAAGGACCTGGCAACCCCCTCCCAAAAATCAATCTGCCATTGAAAACCCTATGAACAGCAGAGAAGCACTGACAATAGTGTTTCCCCTGTTGTACAGAGGGTCGCTATGAGTCGGATACCTACTTGACAGCACCTAACAACAACAACAATCTCTTTCTAATTTAATTTTTAATATAAATATGAACTAAACATATGCACTTATTTTAATTTTGCCTAGAAAATATCCAAATATACAGGAAATCCTAAGGTAACAAATGCTATCATCTACAACAGTCACCTCTTTCTGTATGCAAATACTATCTGATTGACTCATGAGAAGTAAAACGTCTATCCACCAATATTGTGTGCGTAACAATTACCATGCCTAGTTCCCTAATTATAAGTGAATTAAGTAGCATACCTAAGAGGGTTATCATTAAAAGTTTAGGCTCATTAAATGATTATATGTCATAGCTCTACCCCGTTGTTAGGTGCTGTAGAGTCGGTATCCAACTCATAGCAACCCTACGTACAACAGGCAAAACACCACTGTCAGTACTTCTCTGCTATTCATAGGGTTTTCAATGGCAGACTGTTTTTGGGAGTGGGCTGCCGGGTCCTTCTCCCAAGTCTACATTATCTGGTATTCCCAGGCATCTCCCATCCAAGTACTAACCAGGCCTGACTCTGATTAGCTTCTGAGATCTGATGGATCAGATGCCACAGTGTTACAGCTGCCGGCAGAGGTATTGTTGGCAGATGCAAAGAGAAACATTCCTGATAGTTTCACAGATTAACACTCATTCATACACACCATATGATAAGCACTGCACTAAATACTTTTCATATATTTTCTCTTTAAATGCTTATATTAACATCATGATGTAAATATTATCCTTGCCATTTTAAGTGGCCTGGGGAAATTATATGCAAATCACAGAGTAGAGCCAGAGATGTGATTCAAAGCCCATCAGCCTTGCTTCAGACCCTGCCCTTGATCTACTATCTCACCTCCTTCTCTGTGAGGAAGAACTGTGGAGATCAATTGATCACTGATAAGGAATAGCAAAATGAAAGATTAGAGATAGGTCACCATGAAGTAGTAGAATGAGTAGGATTTGGTGCTGGGTGTTATACATTGTGATTTGATGGCACAGATGAGGGATTAACAACAATTTGTAATGATTCCCGGCATTGACTTCAGCAAGTGGTTCTACAGAGAGCTGAAATAAGAGCAGATATGGGAAAAGATAGCTGGAAAAAAACAGCAGATTTGGGGAAAAAAGAGCTGAAATAAGAGCAGATATGGGAAAGGAGAATGAGGCTCAGTTTGGGAGCATGTGAGGTATTAAAGCAGACACTTCAGAGCCATCCTGGAGATGCAGGTGTGGAAGTTCTAAATACATGGGGAATAATTGAAGCCTACAAAAAACACAACTCCTAAAGACATTATGAGCAGAAATGAAACCCAGAATAATAATTTTTTATGGTACTTGGGGGTTGAACCCAGGGCCTCACACATACTTTGCTAGTGCTTTACCACTGGGCTGCACTCAAAGTACATTTTTTACTTTTTATCTTGAGACAGGATCTCATTAAATTTTGGGGGCTGCCCCTGGCCTCAAACCTGTGATTCTCCTGCCTCTGCCTCCCAAGTCACTGTGATTACAGGCTGAGCCACCAGACCCAGCCAGAATAATATTTAAAAGTAGGCAGAAAAATGAAGGCTGAGAAAGAACATTGGTTAGGAAGAAAATCAAGAATTTACATAAGTCAGATTAGGTGGAGATGAAGAGATATCAGTGAAATAAAAGTTAAACTGAAGAGATTTACTAACAATGTAAGGCAGGAAACAAGAAAAGAGAACTGGGGCAAAAAAGCTAAAGAATTACCTAATTGGAGTTCCAGAGGAAAACACAGGAGAAACTAGGAGGGGAAAATTGTTGAAAGAAGCACTGACTAAGAATTCCCTGATAGACTGAATATGTTAATTTTCAGATTAAGAACAAGCAATAAGTACAATAAATAAAAATAAACTTTAGGCATACCACAATGAAAATGTAGTACATCTGAGAGAATAGGAAGCACAATAATAAATTTGCATAAAAAGATTACTTTTAAATAACAATTGGATGCCTCTAGATTTCTCAATAGCAATAGGGATCAGCAGGCAATGAGATTATATATTCAGAACTTTCTGGAGGACATAATGGTTGCCTTGAAAGTTTATAGCGAGCTAAGTCATAATTCAAAACCGTAAGTGAAGACATTTGCAGGTAGATATAGATATAAGTGTATCACTCATAGACTCTTATTGAAAGAAGTGGTAAAAACGCACTTTAGGAAAAGAGAATCCAATGTAAGAGGAACTTATTGAGAATAAGAAATAATGTTTAGCAAGGAAATGGAAATATATGTGAGTAGACCTAAAAAATTTCATCATGTCAAGAAATAATTACATATAATACTGTTTAATTTGGGTTTATTTTAAAACAAATTGAAATATAATCCTGAAACAAGTTGAAACAGTAGTTTATAAAATAGTGAGGTGGGTAGTGATTAGAGTAGAATAGTATTCCTTGATTCATACATTATTAGAAAAGAAGACACAGTTAATGTTTAATGTTACACACTGTTGTGGCAAGTAAGGATATTAAAATTTTTTAATGTAATACCAAAAGATAGAAATACAATGTGTAACGTACATAGCCAAACAGAAGGTGTCATCAAACAGAAGGCATAAAAGAATGAAAAAGCAAAAATAAATAAATATTTAAGAATAATCAAATAAAACAAGTAGTAATTATGAAGTACAAACAAGATGAAAAGAAATTCAAGTGAGTCAGTAATCATAACAAATATATATCAAACTCATCATCAGTTCAGAGACAGAAATGCTCAAAATACACTAAACGTGCCAGTGGTATGCTGTTTAAAAAGAAATAAAACATAAGAACAAAGAAACTCTGAAAGGAAGAAGAAAATAAAAATTAGACAAATAGCATAGCAAACTGGTGTTAATTATACTGATTTCAGGTGAAATATTTTATGGCAAAGCTGAATATTAGAAGACCAGGGGATGTAGCTCTTTGGAAGGACAATTACCTTGCCTATATGAAACTCTAGGTTCAACCTCCAGCACCACACAAAAAAACTAGGTAAATATTAGAGGAAAAGTGAGAAATTACATAGTGATAAAACTACATTTCAGCAGGCAGACTTAACAATAACTTACCTGGATGCTCCTAAGAATATTGTTGTAAAACAACTTGAGAAAATTATTAAAAATTGACAAAAGCAAAAGTTGAAATTGACAAATTTAACATGTTGTTGTTGCTAGGTGCCATGGAGTTTTGTCTGACTCACAGGGACCCCCATAGGTTTTTCAATGGCTGATTGTTTCAGGATGGCCTTGGGAGTGAATTGCCATGTCCTTCTCAGTTTTTTGCAGTGCTGGGAATCAAACTCAAGACCTCAGAGACTGCAGAGCAGTGGGCTACCAACTGAGCTAAATCCCAGCACAAAATTAACATAGATTTCCAAAAATTTGACAGATGGAACATAAAAGCAGGACTAAGATATGGGAGAGTTAGAAATGAAAAATAATACTTAATGGGTAAGTACAAAACTCTAGCCAGAGAAATGAGTGCATTAATATTACTTCAAACACACACAGAATAGCTAAAAGAACCTATCTGAACAGAGGTTAACAGATACCAAAGACCTAACACTATACAAACCTCATTTCAACAAAAGTAAAGCAAAATAACCAAAAGACAAATCCCAGAACCTCATATCCTGTTTTGAAACTTTATAAATATACCTTTAAATAATTCCTGGATCAAATAAGAACTTGTAAAATAAATTAATGGCCTATAGATCTGAAATCCTATTGAGAATACTGCCTATCTTTTGGGGGATACTGCTACAATAGTATTTAGAAGAATGTTCATAAAGGTAAATGCCTATATCAGACAATGAGAGATTAAAAAAGAATGACCTCAATTTCTCAGTTAAGATGTTAGAAATTTTTATAAAACAGTATTACTTTGAAATCATTAAGAGGAAAGAAATTTTATTTATTTGAACAGAAATTAATGAAATACACAGATTGGTTACAATAAACAGGAGAAATCAGGCCAAAGTTGATTATTTGCAAAGACACTAGGAAAACACAGACTCCTGAGCTGAAGAGAACTGCTTTGCCCAGGGCTGCATCTTGTGCTGTATATGGTCCACCATGAGCGTGGGAGGATAGAATGGTAAAGAATAATTAGAATTATGTGCTGGCTTCTCTCCGGCAGTTGCCTTGAGCTAAATAATGCCTGTCCAGGAGCTGCAGTGACTCAGATATCTAGTTCAGGTATCCACATAAGTAAATCAGGGTAGGACAGAGCTCTGTGCTTGGAGACGAACAAAAAATAGATGGGGAACAGTGTTTCTCCCCAGCCCTTTTGCTCCACTGATAATTACAATCTAAGGTTCTGAGCTATTTTTGTTGTTGTAATAGTATGAATCCTTTTTTTCTTACTTTAAATTCAATACAATTCTGAATAAAATTCTAACATGGTATTTATGGAAATTGATGAATTGATCCTGGAACTCAAATGTAAGCAAAAGTAAAAATGAGAACAATTTTGAAAGAAAAAAGTTGAGAAAGGTACACCCTGAAGATAACATGGACTATTAGTCTAAAGGAAATAATTTAATTATCACCAAAAGAACCTAGAGAGTAGATCAGTAGAACAGAAAAAGAGAACTTATACTACATGTATTTGGAGAATATACAAATCAGTGGAGAAACAGTTGTTAGTTGAACAAATAATGCTGTCATGTTTGACTACTTAATTTGAAAAAGATAAATACATTCTTGATTTATAATAGACAAAATGGTACCCACATAAATTGAAGAGCTGTATGTGAAATTTAAACTTTGAAACATTTTAGAAAAAAATGTATCTTTTTGATCTTGGGGGAGGGATGGATTTATATTGAATTTGCTTTTTTTATATTTAGTATACATAATATAAAACATCCACTGTGTAAGGAAAATGTTAGAAAAATAAGGATTTATTAAAGTGCTTCAAGCAAGTCAGATGCCATGATACATGCCTGTAATCTCAGTGATTTGGGAGGCTGAGGGAGGACTGTGAGTTCAAGGACAGAGGCTGCCTTCTCAATTTAGCAAGACCATGTCTTAAAATAATAAAAAATAAAAATGGGGCCATGGTGCAACTCAGTGGTAGAGACTTGTCTTGCATGCATGACACCCTAGGTTCAACCCCTCAGCACTAAAAATGAAAAGTTTGAAACAAATCGTATATCTATTTTATTAATACCTCAATTGTGTATATTAACAGGAGTCACTGTGATATTTCTTCTCACGCATGTATTATGTTATTCATTGATCATATCTATCCACCTTTCTTGTATTTCTTCCATCTTCACACATCCTCTTCCCCCAGTACCTTTCCCAGGCCCTAGTAATCACTATTCTAATTTTGGGATGATTTTTTTTTTAATTTTCACATGAGAGAATATACAGTACTTTGCTTTCTGTCTCTGACTTATTTTACTTAACAAGATGTCTTCCAGTTTCATCCATTTTATTGCAAATAACAGGATTTCATTCTTCTTTATGGCAGAATAATACTCTAGTGTGTATATACACCATATTTTTAATCCATTTATCTGTTCATGGACACCTAGGCTGATTCAGTATCTTAGCTAATGTGAATAGTGCTGCAATAAATAAAATGGGCATGCAGGTATCTCTTTTGCATGCTTACTTAATTTCTTTTAAATATATACCAGAAGTGGAATAGCAGGATCACATGGATAGTTCTATTTTTAGTTTTTCAAGGAATATTCATAACTGTTTTCCACAGTGGCTATACCAATCTACATTTCCATCAACAGTCTACATGAGTTCCCTCTTCTCCACATCATTACCAGCATTTGAATTTTTTTAAAATAATGGCCATTCTGAGTAGGGAAAGATGGTATCTAATTGTAATTTTGATGTGTATTTCCCTAATGGCTAATATTAAGCATTTTTCCATACATTTGTTGGCCATTTGTTTTTCTTCTTTTGAGAAAAATTTATTCAGATAATTTTCCCAATTTTAACTGGGCTACTTATTTTTCATTGTTAAGTTTTTTGCATTCTTTATATATTCTGGATATGAACCATTTGTAAGAAGAACAGCTTGCAAATATTTTCCCCCACTCTGTAGGTTGTCTCTTTGTTGATTGTTTCCTTTGCTGTGCAGAAGCTTTTTACCTTGGCATAGTCTCATTTGTAAGTTTTTGTATTAGACTGAAACAAAAATTTTAACAGTTCCACAGGAAAAGCTACAAAATCATCCACAGATTGAGTGAGCTCATGTGCAAGGCACACTACACTTAAAAATCTAACATCCAAAAGTACGTGTACAAAATATCTACTACAAATCAATGAGGAATGAATTCTAAAAAGGGGGTAGTAAGGAATCAAAAGACAAACAATCCAAGATGTTTATGAAACGTTCATAAACAATAATAATATCAAGATTGATACAAATTTAAAGTTGGGGAAGATTGGGAGAAATGTGAACTGTAGGTATCACTGACTAATGTAAGTTGGTACATGTTGGGCGATATTGAATAAAATTGAAGGTGAGCATATTCTGTTATATCTGTTCACTGACATAGCTCAAAACAACAATGATAATGGTGGACAAGTGGTATGAGATGCTTCTGGCATTTAGGGATATAGGCCAAAATGGCTTGTCTTAACTTCAACTTCTGCATCTTTCTACCGGACTAAATGATCTTTGAGCTCTTCTTCTGTGCTATGAATCAGTGACTAACTATATACTAGGAAACATACTTTTTCTTCAGTGGAACAATTTTCTAAGACTTGTAAAAATAAATTTTAAATTCGCTTCCTCATATTTTTATTTTACTAACCTAATAAATATTAAAATCATATTAATGACCATATCCTGACATGGAAACTACAATATCTTTAAAACTTTATTAAAATTAAAATTTGGAAGTTCAGAGTATGTCTTTCAAAGAAGCAAGAGAAACATCAGAAGGAAGTGCTAAGTGCTGGGGTGGGTTGCTTTATGCCCAGAGTATCAATACAACAGGTAATCTATAATTTCTAGCACATGAACACTGCACAATAAACTACTGGAGGTGGGAGGTTTAAATGTGTGGACATAAAAGACTAAAAGAACTAATTTGTTTCCTCTCTAAATTCTACCACTGATTATGTGATCTATAATATGTTTAAATTCTGGGACTCTCATTCCTACTACTGAAAGAAGGTACCAAACCATTTATTTTTAACCTCTAACTTTTCTTCTAAATTTAGAAGTCTAAGATTCTGTCCCTATAATAATGGCAGTAAATAATTAAGGCATGGCTTATAGTTTTAGGTGTTCTGAAAGTTAATATTTTTATCAAGTTTCATGTTCTACTTAACCTAGCTCTGACTAGAGTGTGTATGAATAGTTTGACTTCTTTATCACTTCACTTAGCCTTTCTACCCAATCATGACCATCTTGGATAGGCATTCCTTCACCACTGAGTCTAAAATAGTCATCAGGAGAAGCATTCAACAGTCAATAATTCCAAGGATTTAGCCAATTTTAAAATTAAAATCTCTATGTGCTATTTTCAGATATTGGGAAAATGTTGCTGTAATTCACTTCAGCAGGAAATTTTTGATAGTGTATTAGGGGTATAGAGATGGGGTAAAGGTAGGAATTTAAGAGCATCCAAACCAGAAAAGACAGATTCACGTAGGGGAAAAAATCAATATGTCAAAAATTTTATATTGCATAATAAATTAGTAATTTCTGTTTTGTTTTGTTTTGTTATGGTACTGGGGATTGTATCCGGAGCCTTATACATGCTAGGCAAGTGTCCTACCAATGATCTACAGCCCCAGCCACAAATTAGTAATTTCAACAGTACTTTAGAAAGAAATGTTGAGGTCTTCCTCACACCTTATATAAAAATTCAGATGTAACAAAGTAAATAATAAAAAAAGAAAGCTATAAAAGTACTAGGGCTGGGACGGTTGGTAGAGTGCTGCTCTGCAGTCTCTGAGGTCCTGAATTCGATTCCCAGCACAGCAAAATGGGAGAAGGACGTGGCAACCCACTCCCAAGGCAATCCTGAAAAAGTCAGCTATTGAAAACCCTATGAGGGCCAGGCGCGGTGGCTCATGCCTGTAATCCCAGTGACTCGGGAGGTGGAAGCAGGAGGATCACAAGTTCGAGACCAGAGGCAGTCTGCGTAATTTAGTGAGACCCTGCCTCAAGAAGCAAAAAAATGGGCTGGGGGTACATCTCAGTGGTCCAGCACTTGCAGAGCATGCAAGTACAAGGCCCTGAGTTCAACCCCCAGTACCACAAAAAAAAAAAAAAAAAAAAAAA